>VSMD01074202.1:4272-57603 GCA_008750895.1 Mirza zaza | reverse complement strand
GGGCTACACACACACACACACAGGTACACGGGAGGCTACACACACACAGGTATATGGGGGCTACACACACATACACAGGTACACGGGGGGCTACACACACACACAGGTATATGGGGGCTATACACACACACAGGTACACGGGGGGCTACACTCACACAGGTATATGGGGGATACACACACACAGGTTTATGGGGGCTACACACACACACACAGGTACACGGGAGGCTACACACATACACAGGTATATGGGGGCTACACACACACACACAGGTATATGGGGGCTACACACACACACACAGGTACATGGGGGGCCACTCGCACCCTATTGGTGACGGGGTCATTCAATGCACAGGCTTATCAGGCTGAGGTGAGCGTGACGTCACGGTGGGGGACGCTGGAGTCCCTGGGGCTGCCTGTTGCGGGGACCTGCTCCTGCGGGGACATGTGCTGGGACGCAGGCGGCGTGGGGCAGGCAGTGGACCAGCGGGAAGGCCCCCCCCCCGGCCTGTGTTCAGGGCCAGGCTGAGGTTGATGGGACAGAGGGCGCCCGCGTTCTGGGCGGTGGCCGGCAGAGCACCCTGCCCCGCCTGCACCGTGGACCCCACGAGGCCCAGCGGAAGGGGGAGCTTCCTCCGCAGCGACCCTCCTGCGCCCTCTCCTGGGGAAGCTGGGGAGGAGCAGCCTGCGGGGCGCCGGGACCCAGGGAGCCACCTGCCCAGGTGCCGGCAGCCCGAGGACAGCCGGCTGCAAAGAACCCGCCTGCGGCCGCAGGTGGTGAGTGTGAGCGTGGGTCGAGAGGTGAATCAGCTCAGACAGACACATGTGCACCGGCACACGCAGACACGTGTATACACACAGACACATGTCTACACACAGACACATGTCTACACACAGACACATGTCTACACAGAGACATCTATACACACAGACACACACAGACACATGTATACACAGACACATCTACACACAGACACACATAGATACATGTATACACACAGACACATCTATACACACAGAAACACATAGACACATGTATACACAGAGACACATGCATACACAGAGACACGTGTATACACGCAGATACCTCTATACACACAGATACATCTATATACAGACACATGTCTACACACAGACACACATATACACAGACACATCTACACACAGACACACGTATACACACAGATGCACATAGACACATGTATACACACAGCCACACGTATACACACAGACAAATGCATGCACAGACACATCTACACACACAGACACATCTACACACAGACACATGTATACACACACAAGCACACACTAACACATGGAGATACACGCATACACACAGACACATGCACACACACACAGGCCCAGACCCGCCTTACCTCTCGCTCTCCCTGGGGGCCCTGCGGAGCACCCCCTACCTGTCGCTGGCTCCCCGCAGCTCAGGCTCTGACCACGTGTGCCCGGGGCTGCAGGACCTTGGCATGGGCCGCCCCACGGCCAGCCCTGCGCTCTCATCCCACGGACGGGCCTCTCCCCTCCAGCAGGCAGGTCCCGAGGGGGCAGCCACGCCCGCCCGGCCCCCCGCCGCGTGCCCAGCACAACTCCAGCTACCAGGACGCCCTCGGTCAGCATCCGCTGGCCGGCTGAGCGAATGTGGTGGACCTCGTGGCTCCAAATCCCACGATCCCCAGCACAGAAAGGAAACATCTGCCGGCAGCCCCTCCCGCGCCGCTGCGCCCAGCGTCCGTCAGCAAGCTCGAGCCCTTCCTGTGACAGGGGCACGGGGTCCTCGCCGGCCCACCCAGGCCAGCCTCACCTCTGGCAGGAAGACCCAGGCCCAACCCCACAGGCTCTGCGTGCAAAGCGCCTTCTCGACCCCTCCCCTCGAGCTGCCATGCCAAGGCGTCGTCCCGGGGGTGGGCCACGGGGACCCTACGGGGACAGCCAACCCCTGCAGCCGTCTCCTAAGTCACACTGCGCGTGAACGCCATCTCACCTAAAGGATCTCAAAGTCATTTGAAAGTATCATCAAGGGACCTCTGAACCAAAGAAAATCAGGGGGTGACCCTGGCCCGGCTGTGCAGAGCCCTGGCCTGGGGGTGAGGGGAGGGCCCTGGGCGCCTTCTCTGCCCTCTGCCCGCCACGGGCCACCCCCACCGCCCGCCCAGTCCTAGCAGGAAGTGTGGCCAGGTGGCCGCCCTGCGCCTCTGCCCGAGGGGGGTCCCAGGCAAGGGGCGAGGGACAGGAAGGCTGTGGGCTCCAGCATCCACGTTCTGTCTGCCCGAGAGTTTTTGGGAAGAGTCTTCGCCTTTCTGGGTTGCTCAGGTTTCGTAATAAGCCTGCGTCACTTTTACAGCCAGTTAAAAATTTATCGTTTTGGAAATAATAGGCGTTTATGATTCTGAAAGCATATGAGGTCTCTAGAAAAATTTGGGAACTTCAGATCCTGCAGAGAGGTGGAAAGGACTCGCCCCTGTAGCCGCCCCAGGGCCCTTCTCAGTGCCAGCCCCGCCCCTTCCAAGGGTCACCTCCACCCTTGCACTCGGAGCCGGGGGCGGGACCTTGAAACTGGGACTCCTGGGCGCCTACAGCTGCTCGGAATGGCTGGGTGGTGCGGGGAGGTGGGAAAGGGCAGCCCTGCCCTCCCTGGGGGACACAAAGCGCCCGCCAGACCAGAGCCCGGGTCCCAGGAGGCTGGCCTGGCCCCAGCGTCCCCCAGGGGCCTCTCACCTATTCATTCATTCATTCACTCACTCATTCCACCGTGTGCCGTGCCTGGAGAGGCCCAGGGGAAATTTGGAGGGGAGTGGTCATCGAATTTCGGAACCAACACCCTGTGTCTGTCACCAGGTGATACGGTGAGGACGCCAGCGAGGCTGGCCGCGTGTCCCCCAGGACAGCACCCTCTGCCCTCCGGGGCCTAGAGGGCTCAGGGCTGGGCGCCAGGGGAACGCACCAGGTGGGTCGGGAGGTAGGTCCCAGGCCTGGGAGGACCAGGCCTTTGTCTTGCAGATCTTGTCATTGAGGAATGTGCCTGGCCTGCTCGGAGGGGAGACCTGGGGGGAAATGCCCTGGGGCTGGGGAGGGTTTCAGGGCCCCAGGGGTGGACGACGCTTGTGCCTTCCGCCCTTCGCGGAGCCTGTGGGAACTGCATTTCTCCCTCCCTGGCCCCAGGGCTGAACCAGGTCCCAGACTGGGCGTGGACTCCACCAAGGCTGCCCTCCTGAGACAGGCGCCCTCCTCCTCCCCAAACCCTGGAGATAACCTGAGTCCCACCCCACAAACTGCACTCAGGGGCCCCCTCCGGCCTTCCCTCTCCTGGATGCAGCTGGTGGTGACCCTGGAACCGGCTTCCAGGACAGAGGCTCCCTCCTGGCAGCTCCGATCTGCCTGTGGAGGGAGTTTTGCTGGGAGGACGGAGTGTGGGCGAAGCTCAGTCTGGAGTTGGGGGGGGGGCACTGGAGCTTAGAAGAGACGCCACCCCCAGCTGAGGCCCAAAGGAATGCTGGCTGGAGATTTGGGGACAGCAGTAACGGGGTGGGGGGGGGAGCTTTCTAGGAGGGACCTGCTGCCAAAGGTCAAGTTAAGAAAAGTCCTGAGAAGTGGCCATTGCATTTATTTTTTATTTTTATTTTTTAAAAACTTTTATTATTTTTTTCTTTTCTTTTTACAGGTTCACTTCATGGCATTAGAAGGTGGGAATGGGTCATGCTGGGTGGGCTGGGGGGTGTTCATCCGGAAGTGGCAGGAGAGAGAAAGTGGGTGAAAGAGGCAGCAGGCTCAGTAGGGGATTTAGGTGGCTCCTGTAGTCCCAGCTATGCAGGAGGCTGAGGCAGGAGGATTGCTTGAGCCCAGGAGTCTGAGGCTACAGTGAGCTATGATGACACCACTGCACTCCAGCTGGGGCAAGAGAGTGAGACCCTGTCTCTAAAAATATAAATAAAAGTTTCAAAAAAGAAGAGCAGAGTAATGGGCCAATAGATGGAGGGGGGAGGGCGGTCAGCAGGTGTGTCTGTGGACCACCATCTCTGGGAGAATGGGGTTCCATGGCCACCTGGACCACACCCATTTTGTCCTCCAGGGGCGCCCCAGTGCCCCACCAGGAGGCGCCAGGGAGTGTCTGTGGGATGCAAGTGGATTGACTGAGAGGTCCTTATGGTTGCCCAGGTGAGGGGTGGTGAGGGCTTGGCCTGGGCAGTCCAGGACTGGGGTCAGGGGTCAGAGGCTGGACAGCTGGGGGGTGGGCACGGGGAGGGAGGTGGCCAGAGCCGCAGACGAAGGACCCAGGCTGGCAGGAGCGGCGGGGGAGGGCCGGCAGACCCTGAGTCTGGGCTGCCCACCTGGTGCCCAGGACTGGGCTCCAGCGGACGCGAGGTGAGGGCTGGTCGCTCGGGGAAAACTCCACCCCTCGCTGCAGGGGGAGGAGCAGGATGCAGGCACCTGAGCAGGGGTGCGGGGTAGTGTTGGAAGGTGACTGTCCCCATCATGGGCCGCAGAGGCAGTCCGGCCCAGAGAGGTTGGGGCTTCAGAAATGAAGGTCACGGCGACCCGGCCAGGCAGAGTCCTTGTCCTGGGCGGAGGAGTGAACTTTAGTAAAGGGACCCGGCCGGCGAGTGCGGACAGCCCTTCCCTGCACGGCAGGGGACGGGCCCCCGCGACCCCGGCCCGTTACTTCGCTCCTCCGAGCCTCAGTCTCCACGCCTGTAACAGGACCCGGTGCGGGGCGCGCGGGGCGGCCGCGGTCAGGGACCCCGGGGCGGCGGAGCTCCCCCAGCCGCGCCCCCCGCCCCGTCCGCTAGTCCAGCCGCCCTCGGGCTCGCGCTCGCCCGGGTCGCCCGGGTCGCTCAGTGGCGCGGACGGGACTCCGGTCCCGTGTGTCTGCGCGGGCTGAGAACTCGCGCCTCCAACAAGTTGCCCCGGCCGCCGCCCCGGCCCAGCTCCCGGCCCGACCCGCCCGCGCGCCCCCATTGGCCGCAGGTGGGCCGCACCCCGCCCGGCAGGTGTCCGGCCCGCGCCGCGCCATTGGGCCGCAGCCCGGGGTCCCCCGAGGATTGGCCCAGGTGACCGCCCGCCTCGCCCTCATTGGCCGCAGGTGCCACCGCCCCCGCGCGGGACCGCCTCCCCCCCCCCCGCCGCTGGCGGCCATGTTCGGACACCGCCCCCCGCCCGGCGCCCGCGCGCCCCCGCCAGCGCGTCCCCGCCCGCGCGCCCGCGCCCAAGTTCCGCGGAGTCGGCCGGGCGGCCCCGCGCCGCGCCCCCTTCCGCGTTCCGCCGTCGGCCGCACCTGGCGCCCCCGCCCCGCCGGGGCCCTGCGCAGCGGCCGAGCGCCCGGCGCGCCATGCCCAGCAGGACCGGCCCCGGCATGGACGGGAGCGGCGGCCGCGTCCGCCTGAAGGCGCACTACAGCGGGTGAGCGCGCGCCGACGGCGGGGCCGCGGCGCCCAGGCCCGGGCCTGGCGCGGGGAGCAGCCGGCCCGCGCGGGCCGTCGGGGGCCGCTTGGACGCGGCGCGGGCTCAGCGCCCGGGCGCGGGAGGGAGGGGGCAGCCAGGTCCCGCCGGGCCCGGGGCCGCCCCGGGAGGTGGTGGCCGCCAGCGCCGAGACGCCACCCGGGCGACGCGGGCGCTCTGGGCGCCCTTGAACGTCACCCGCGGGCTCGGCCGGGCCCTGCTCGGAGCGCGGCGGGCGCGGGCGGCCACCGGTCCCCTGCCCGGGTCTGCTGCAGCGACTGGGTTTTCCTGGGCTGGGACGTGCGGGCCAGGACCCGCGGCGCGGGCGGGGGCGTCGCTGCGCGCTCCTCCGCGCGGGTCACTGTCGTTCGCGTTCTCACTGCGGAGAGGGCGAGGGGCGTTACGGCCCCAAACCTGTAAGGACTGAAAGTTTTCACCAAATTGGAAACTTCTGGCAGGTCTTTAAAAATGAGGGTTTTCGAAACTTTCCGTAATTGACCAGAGGTCTCAGCTTAGGAAAAGCCCAAAGACGCCCGTGGGACCGGGCGCGCGCCGTGTGCGGATGGGGGGGTCCCCGCGAGGCTTGCTGGGGACGCGAGTTTTCTCCGCTCGGCGAGACGGGCCCGCAGGCTCCCTCCGCGCCGCACCCGCCGCGCCGTGGACAGGGACAGGCGACACCTCCCAGGGCGGCGGCTCGGACCTGCTGGCGGGTCTGGGGCCCGAGACCCTCGGCCGTGGCCACCGGGCAGCCCCTGGCTGCGTGAAGCGGCGGCACCCAGGCGGCGGGGCGCCCTCGGTGAGGTGCGGGTGGGTTGTTCCTTCTTCCACCCTCCGCCGTTCTGAGTCCAGGGCCCTGAGCTGGCACCGGTGCTCCCGACAGGGTCGCCGGCGCCGCGGAGGGGGAGGGGAGCGGTCGGACTGGGCATTCCTTGGGTGCTCACTCAAAAAGTGCTGCTCACCTGGCTCCCCAGGCAGGGACAAGCGGCAGGGGTGGCTGACATCTTCCTAGGCTAGGTCCCCTCGGGGGCAGCGCCCTGGGGGCCGTCTGTTGTTCTCTGTGACACTGAGGGGTTCAGGTCCTGACCTTGGAGGGAGCCTGGCCTTACACTCAGGCCCCAGGAGCTGCTTGGCCCTGGGGTTTGTGGAGGAGACAGTTGTCCCCTCCTTGGGACAGTCCCCTCCTGCACCGCCCCCAGCCTGCGTGCACCTGGGAGCCGCCCAGGGAGTGGTGCTGGCCGGGTTATTCTGCCGGACTGACCATCAGCTACACCCAGGGAGGTCCCCCAGTCCTGTCCTCTGCCCTGATGTCCACAGGTCCAAACTCCTGAAGTGTCACCGAGGCCCTGGCCAAAGTGGGATGATGTGGGAAGTGGGGATGACCCTAATGAGAGGAAGTCCACACCCAGAGGGCCTCAGGGCTGGGCGGGGACCCAGAGTGGTGGACTGTCCAGGGCTGAGCCAGTCCCTCCCATCGATTTGGTCCCTGGGGAGCACTTTGGTTACAGCCCAGTGAAATTCAACCTGTTGGCTCTGGTTTCCTGGGCTGATAAGACTGAGCCCTCCTCCCCACCACTGAACCCTCCTCCCCACTGAGCCCTCCCCAACACCCCACCACTGAGCCCTCCTCCCCACCACCGGCTTCTTCCTCTTCCTTCCCTTCCCCATCCCCCGCCTCCCTTTCCTCTCACTTTTCCTCTTTTCCCTCCTCTTCCCACTCCTCCCTTCCCTCTCCCCCTCTTCCTCCCTATCCTCCCCGTTCCCTCCCCCATCTCTGTTCCTTCCTGCCTGGGCCTAAAGTGGTTCCCCCAGCACCCACCCACTCTTGGCATGGGCTTTTCCTGAACCTCCCTGCTCTGGGAGACTCAGGTGAGAGGGCAGTGACTACCGGGAAGTACCTGCCAAAATGTGTGCCTGGTGGCTGATAGCCCCAGGAGTTCTGTCCCTGGTATGAGACACAGCTGCCCAGAGGGAGGTGGTCATGCAGCTGAGGACTGGACATGCTGAAGACTAGTCTCAAAAAAGAGCAGGGCCTCCAGTCGCCCCTGTGGGTGGTGGTCACCCTTCCCTATTCCCCAGGGCCCTTGGCGGGCTCCAGATGAGGTTCTCGCCCCTGCCCCAGTCACCCGAGAATCTGGGAGGGGCCGTGAGGCACTTGTGCCTTCAGGGGGTCTCAGGTGATGCAAGCGAGGTGTGCAGACCCTGCTCTCCAAGGCTGAACCCAGTCGCCCACTTTCCTAAGGTCACAGATACAACTGGTGCTGGCTCTTCCCTCCCCCGGCTCAGGCGTTTGTTCCGGAGAACCTGCCTCGTGCAAAGCCCAGGCCAGGGGGCCAGGAGGGGTGGTCCAGCCAGGCGCTGATGCATGGAGGCCATCGAGCACCAGCAGCCCAGATGCCCCCACCCAGGGCTGTGTCCGGAGCGGAAGACCTGGCCCGACGGGCTTGGGGGCTGCTCGATTCAGGATTGGGATGGGATTGGGGCGGTGGTCGGGTGGGTAGGAGCTGCAGGGGTGGCCCAGCATTGCCACAACTCTGTCTTACAGGAGCTGCCCACCTGGCCTCGAGGCCCTGAGATTGGGGGGGAAACAGTAGCTTCCACTGGGAAGCAGGACTGATTCCATCTGTGGGGCAGGAAGAGGTCAAAGGTGAAGGGAAGGCAGACCTAGTTCTGGAGTTTCCGGTGGTAGGACTGGTGCATGTGGGTCAGGCAGCAAGTGTATCAGGCAGTGAGGACGTCAGCTTCGTGTGACCCCAGGGTGGCGGGGGATGGGGTGTTGGTCTCTGGAGCTCCCACTGAGTAGCCATGTGACCCCTCTGTGCCTCAGTTTCCCCACAGCTGTGATGCTGTGGTGAAGACAAGCTGGGGTGGTCCCTGTGGAGAGCCTGGGGCCCAGGGGCAGGTGCAGGGTGGCTGGAGGTGTCTCCCCCAGCTCCCGGGGTCGTGGGCCAGGTGAACGAGTGGGCTCATGGCTGCTGTGCTGGGCGCTTGGCCGGCGGGTGGGCAGACCCCAGGTTCTGGGGGCTCTGGGTTTATTGTCTCAGGACAAAGACTTTGTTCGTTGAAACTGGTCTGATGGAATCGGATGCCTGGGTGGGGAGCCCCGAGGTGTTACATTGAGCAGAGCTTGTGTTGCCGCCATGGGCTGTTCAGAGCTTCCAGGTTTCTTTTTATGGGCCCTCCACTCCCGTGGTGTCAAATAACTGCACATTTCCCCCGAAACGCCGGCATGTCTGGCGAGGCTGTGATTCCCGCCTAGAGCTTCTGTAAAAACGGGTTGGTTGGGCCTTGAGTTCGTCCCTTCTCTGCACGGATGGCCCAGCTTCTTGGTTTGGGGAGCCTCAGTTTCCCCCTTCACCGGTGAAGGGCCAGGCCCCAGAGGGGACTGGGGGTCCCCGAGCCGTCTCCGGCGGTCGAGGTTCAAGTCCCGTTTTTGGATGAAAAGATAAAAGGCTGTGGCATCCTGAGAACTGGTCTTCCAAGAACCACGCCTGGAATTGTGCGTGGCGGAGAGCGGAGACATGGCCCTGCCGCATTTCCCCGTGGGGTTTCGCTCCCTTGGGGGCATCCAGCGTGGGCACCGTGCAGGCCGGGGGAGGGTCGGCTGGGCCCCTTTAACGAACATCGGGCTTGAGCTGACGGTCACCTGGGCTGAGCTTGCACCTGGTCCCTCACCGGAGGGCACTTTCTTTTCTGCCGCCTCCACCTGGCGCCCCAGCCGGGGTCCAGCTTGCTTCTCCACACAGGGAGCTCCTGGTGGTGGTTCTCAGACGCGGAGGGCAGTGGTTCTGCGCCGTGCGCGTGGGGGGCTGTCGTGCTGTCTTCAAGAAGAGTTTTGTTTATCTAATCAATGGTTGGATTAACCAGTAGTCTGGTTAAAATGTGCCCCGTGGTGACAGACGTCATGTTCTCCTCACCCAGGGACATCTTCATCACCAGCGTGGACGCCGCCACCACCTTTGACCAGCTCTGCGCGGAAGTGAGGGACATGTGCCGGCTTCACCTGCAGCACCCGCTCACCCTCAAGTGGGTGGACAGCGAAGGTAGCCCCGCGCCCGGCCCACCACGGCCCTTCTGTGCGTGCTGCGTGCTCGGCCTCTGACGTGGGGAGATTTAAAACCAGGGAATTAAACTCGGCAGATAGAGCCGACTTCCCCGGCAGGGACCGTTAGAAGGAGCTTGGTTGCAAGTGCTGGAATAGAAACGGGCTGGGAGGCAGGGGAGGGTGACGGTGAGACACCCTTGGCAGGGCTGTCCCCACCACACTGGCGGAGCTGGTCTTGAACCTGGGGAGAGGGCGGAAGGGGGTCTCCCTGCCTCCACCGCAGGTGGGCGCTTCCCTCCTGACCTAACCTTCCCTGCTCAGATCCTGGGCTTTTCTGGTAGGGGGTTTAGAAGGATGAGCTCTTCCTGTTCTCAGGGTGAGTGGGGAGGGCAAGTGCAGGGGGGGCTGCAGCACCCCTCCCCCTCCCCTCCCCCACCCCTTCCCTCCCCTCCTCCACCCCTCCCTTTTCTCTCACCTACTCCCCTCCCTCTCCTCCCCCTCCCTCTCCTCCCCCTCCCCTCCCCTACCTTCCCTACCCTCTCTTCCCCTACTCTCCCTTCCTCCACCCCTCCCCTGCCCCTCCCCTTCCCTCTCCTCCCCTTTCCTTCCCCTCCCCTGCCCCTCCCCTCCCCCTTTCTCCTTCCCTTCCTCCCCTCCCCTCCCTCTTCCCTTTTTTCCCTTCCCCTTCTCTTCCCCCTCCCCCTTCCCTCCTCTTTTCTTCCCTCCCCCCTCTTTCACAGTTAGACCCACATCCTAGAAAACTTGGGGGATTGGGAGACAGTCCAGAGAGACCACTTTCCCCCTCTGACTGACAGCGGCTGTCGTGGGGGATGCGGTGACGTGGGCAGGGCCTCGGGGCCCAGGATTCTCTCGTGTCCACGTCCTGTCCGGCTGTGGAGGGCAAGGACTGTCCCTTCAGCCCAGGACTGGCCGAGGGGACGTTCTTGGTCTTGGGCAGGGTTTGCTCTTTCAGTGGCTCTTGGGGCTGATTTCCCCTCTGGGGACTGATCTTTCTGGCGTGGGTCCCGTGGGCTGGGTGGCTCCTGGGCTGGGTGGCCGTCCCCTGGCCCGCCACCGTGGCACGTGCCGAGCGGCACCTCACAGACCTGCTGGCCTCAGCCCTTCGCGCTCAGCACTGTCTCTCCCTGCCCAGGTGACCCTTGCACCGTGTCTTCCCAGATGGAGCTGGAGGAGGCTTTCCGGCTGGCCGGCCAGCACAGGGACGATGGGCTCATCATCCATGGTCAGTGGCGGTGGGCTGTGGGGCTGTGGGGGGGCGGGGTGCTCTGGGGCTCTCCTGGCCGTGGGCATCTTTGCCAGACCACGGTGGGGACTGGAAGGATGTTGAATGTGATGCCACGTGGGCCTGTTTTTTTCTCTCTGACATTTTATTAAACCAGATGAAAAGTGCTCTTGCTGGCAAAGCTCTTGCGTGGGGCGCGTGGGGGAGGCGTCTTCTCCCCCGCCGGACGTGGACCCGGGCTTCTGGCCGTCCTCACTCCTGCCTCAGAGGCTGGGCTTGCCCACCTGGCCACGCCTTCCATGGTGCTCGGAGGGTCCAGCGGCGGGTCCAGGGCCCACAGGGTGGGGGACGGCTCCCGTCTCCCACTGGGCACTGCCCCCAGCCCGTCTCCAGACTCTCAGCTGTCCTCGTTTGGCTCCAGAGTCGTGGGGGATGTTAATTGTGAGCACCCCGTTTTTGTCTTTAGGTTAGGCATTTTAGCCTGTGCCCCCCGACACTTTCTGAGGGCTACAGCATTTCGGGGGGGCCTGAGAGTGGGGTTCCAGCAGCAGTGGCTGGCCAGCCACGTCTGTGTCCACTCTGCTGCAGCCTGGGCTCTCTGCCAGGGGTCCTGCCACGGACCACGAGCCCAAGAGATGGGACCAAAACTCCAGCTCCAAACTGCACACGGTTTCTGCTGAGTCCGCCGTCTTCCCTAACGCTGGGCTGGCTGGTTAAAGTACTTAGTTTTTGCAGTGTTTTATATCAACGTGGTTTTCAGTGTGAAGCCCCCAGCCCTGCCCACTTTGCTTGTGGTGGTGTCAGCGCGTTTATGCTTCCACTCTGCATTGGAAGCCATGGTGCTCCAAACATTCACTTTGTTTTCTAGATGAAGAAAGTTTGTTTTAGCTAAATTTTAATACTTTCTAAGCTTATATTTTATTTATTTATATATTTACTTATTTTTTGAGACAGAGTCTCACCCTGTTGCCCGGGCTAGAGTGCCGTGGTGTCAGGCTGGCTCACAGCAACCTCAAACTCCTGGGCTCAAGCAATCCTCCTGCCTCAGCCTCCCCAGTAGCTGGGACTACAGGCATGCGCCACCATGCCCGGCTAATTTTTTTTTGTATATAATTTTAGTTGGCCAATCAATTTGTTTCTATTTTTGGTAGAGACAAGGTCTCACTCTTGCTCAGGCTGGTCTTGAACTCCTGACCTCGAGGGATCCTCCTGCCTCGGCCTCCCAGAGTGCTAGGATGACAGGCGTGAGCCACCGTGCCCGGCCTAAGCTTCTATCTTAATACTTACCGTGGAAGCTCGGGATGTGCGTTAAAATGTTTAATCTTGAGATCTGTCTTAAGTATACGGAAATGGGATCTAGTGCAGAGAAATCGCAGCTCTTCCTCGCTTCCCAAGGTTTTGCCCCAACGAGCGTCGCCCAAGAGTGGGGTTCCCCGGCAGGGTTGCCGGTGCCGTGTGCGTGAGTGCGCCTGGTCAGGTGGCGGCCGGGCGGCACTGACTCTGACCTTCTCTCTCTTCCCGTCCAGTGTTCCCGAGCACCCCCGAGCAGCCAGGCATGCCCTGCCCAGGAGAAGACAGTGAGTACCGAGGTTTTGCTCTGACCTGTGTCTCACGTGACAGGCTGGAGCCGTCGATCTGTTGAGGCGGTGATGATGGTGCTCTTTGTGGGGCGCCAAGAGTCTAAAGCAGGGGTCCTCAAACTGCGGCCCGAAGCCCACGTGCGGCCCGCCGGGTGCTTTTTCAGCCGCTGCGTGTCCTGCTTAGCAGCCGACTCGTCCCGGGCCCACAGTGCGCAGGTGTGGAGTGTGCGCCGCACTCTCCAACGGTCTGAGGGACAGCGAACTGGCCCCCTGTTTAAAACGTTTGAGGGCCCCTGGTCTACAGTCAGCACGAGCAGCCGTTGTGGCCGCGTGTGTGTGGGGTTTGCACCGTGGCCGCTGCCCGCGGACGTTGCTGGTGTGCAGGTGCTGCCCGACCCGAGTACTGCTCCGGGGAGGTGCTCGCTCGGTCACTTGGTGGCATCATCAGAAGCCCAGGAGAGCCGCAATCTGTCCCCAGGAGTGCGGGGCCAGGCGGGGACGGCTGGATGGTGCCGTGCATGTCTGCCTTGGCTCACAGCCACCCCGGCCCTGGTCACCAGCCCTTCCCTGGTCTGCACGGGCCCTGGGGTGGAGGTAGAGGCATCCGGTTCCTGTCCACGTTGGCCTCGTGGGCAGGAGAGGAGGGGAAAGAAGTCGCACGAGAGGTGGGTGCAGGGGGGAAGCCTCCGACCGTATCCTGGAGGCCGTTGGACCCCCTGTAGGCCATTCTCGGGGCCGAGTGTCCCCAGGCTGTGGCCTGGTGAAATTCCATGCCAACCCCCAGCCCCACGCTGCTCTGAGCTCGGTGCCCCATCTCCGTGGTGGTGGCCGCGACCTCCTGGACTGAGTCAGCCGTGCGTCCAATTCTGGGCACCGGGCTTAGTACCCCTTGGGGAGGGGACCCCAATCCCACCCCCGGGGTGCATAACCGGCCGGCCTCCTGCTGCCGGGCCAGGACCCTCAGGCTGGCCGCTGGTGCTGGTGGTAGGTAGCCTGGGTCGGGCAGGCATTGGGGTGGGAGCACATGCCTGTGGCATCTGAGCAACCACCGTCACCCAGTGAAGAGGGGGAGGGGACAGTCGGGGTGTGAGTCTCGGATGTAGGGAGGAGCCCAGGCTGGAGATAGATTGGGCAGCACTTAGCACAGAGGAGTGGGGGGGTTTCCGTGGTCACTGAGGGGGTGGGGCTCCCGGTCCTGGGGCCGCTCAGACCACAGGGCCCCGAAGCAGCGGCCAGTGAGGCCGCGGAAGCGTCTGGAGTGAGGAGCCCTGGGAGAGTGGAGCAGGGCGCGTGGCTGTGGCCGGCGGGCAGGACAGGGAGAGCGCAGGGAGCCCAGGGGACACCCCCTTCATCCAGCCCTGGCCATGGCTCTCAGGGCCGGCGCCGCCTGGGAAAGGGGGAGCCCTGGTGTGTCCTAGGGGAAGGCAGGTGACAGTGAGACCCAGTCAGTAGGCTCCACAGTGTCAGGCGCTGACAGCTGAAGCCGCAGGTGGGTGGCGGCTGGCTGGGTGCAGGCTCAGAGCCACGTTGAGAAGGTGGGGCAGAGACAGGGGGTGCCCTGGGGTAGGAACTTTCTGGGCAGGCACGTGGAAGGGCCACTGTGGCCGAGGAACAGAAGATACCTGGCCGACCAGGGGTTTTGCTTCGAGCGGACGTGGAGCCAGTTTGGAAGCTGCAGGCGTGGCCGAGGGTGATTATAGGCGGGGTCGTGTGGGGGTGCCGGAGAGGGTCGCAGGGGCCCTGTGGGGGCAGGCCCCGTGATGTGGAAACCCACCCGTGGGAGCCCCGGCAGCTGGTAAGGAGGCCTGGCGGGTGGCCGGCACACGGTGACGGGACTTCTCCCCTGCGGAGCTGCTCCTGGCGTGAGGTTCCTGGAAGTGGCGCCTGCTCTCCGGTCCCTCCCTCCGGGGTGCGCAGGTTCCCTGGAAAGGGACGTGTGCTGTGAAAGGGCCATGGTGTGCGGTGACGGTTTATGTGTCCTCGTGGATACCTGAAAACATACAGTCAGACAGGTCCACCCTCCGCTCTCTGCCCCCGTCAGGCCGATGTCCCCAGGAGGGGACCCGTGGGTGGTGCTCACTTGCCGCCTAGATGACTTTCGACCGTGGCGACGAGACTGTTTATCTGCCCATGTTGTGCCGGCACCCAGGGAGGCTGACCGCGGCCGGCCCAGTCCCGCACCCACCCCTGCCGCCCCGGTGCCCACGGCATTTCCGTGTCTTGCTCCCCGTGTGGGCAGCATGGTCCGAGCTGGCCTGGCCTCTGCAGGGTGGGCACGGGGCGTGGGGGTCTCCGCCGGAGGGTCGGTGCGGGGCAGGGCTTGGGGAGTTGCCGCGTTGCCATGGGAATGCAGGGAATGTAGCCCAGCCTCGAGGAGGGGCCTCCTTGGGCGTAGAGTAGGTCCTTGAGATGCCAGCCATGGCGGCCCAGCGTCCTGAGCCCTCTCAGTCTTGCCAGAACATTCCGCCAGGCGCCTGTTGCCGGGGAGGTCGGAGGCGGGCACCGGGGAGGACCCTGGGGTGGTGGCACGGTGGTGGCCCGCTCGAGGGTCCCCTCCCCCTGGCTGGACGGTCCACGGAGTGCAGTGCGGCCTCGGTCTCGCCGCGGTCGGGAGTGTGGGGAGCAGAGCACGTCGCCCGTGCGGGTCTCCTGGGTGGGCGGGCCGCTGCGGGCGCTGGCTCTCCCGGGTGTCGTACACGTCCGGTTTCATTCTGGTGCTGATCTCAGACATAGGACTTTCCTGTTCTGGTCACACGATGGCCACCATGTGCAGGTGCACGGTGTGCTTTTGGAACCTGCGTGGGCACTTGTGCTTATGGCTTTTCTTGGCCTCAGGCAGCAGCGCCAAGCGCTACTGGTTCGTGGGAAGGGCCCAACGGGTGGGTGTGTGTGGCAGGTGTGCAGGCACATGCGCATGGTGGGGGTGCATACATGGCAGGTGTGCACGACAGGTGCACCTGGCAGGTGTACGTGGCATGTGTGCATGGCAGGTTTACGTGGCAGGTGTGTGTGGCAGGCGTGCGTGACAGGTGTGTGTGGTGAGTGTACACGGAAGGTGTGCATGGTAGGTGTACGCAGCAGGTGTGTGTGGCAGGTATATGTGGCGAGTGTGCACATAGGTGTGCGTGACAGGTGTACGTGGCGAGTGTACAGGGTCAGAGGTGAACAGGTGCAGGAACGTGGCTGCCCTGTGGGCCGTGGGCCTGGCAGCTGGCCGGGTGTCGCCCTGGCCAGGCCTGTCCCACTCATGTTGTCGATCTGAATTTAACTGGTTTTATAGGTTGCTGTTTTTTCATTGTAAAGTATACTTAGCATGAAATTTACTTGTTTTAACTGCGTTGAAGCGGACAGTTCAGTGCCGTGCAACCACCACCTCTGCCTAGTTCCAGAACACATTCAGAAGGGGAACCCCGGCCCCGTCCGCCCCCGGCCCTGGTGCCCAGCGCTCGCCTGTGCCTGTGGATCTGCCTGTCTGGACGTTTCACGTGAACAGGCGCACACAGTACGTGGCCTTTCATGTCTGTCTCCTTTCACCCGCACAGCTCCCCGAGGTTCATCCGTGTTGTAGCGTGTGCCCACACTTCAGTTCTCGTTTTTCTAATTGTTTTTATTCCGGCAAAATACACACGATACGAAATTTGCCACCTTAACCGCTTTAAAGCGTGCAGCCCGGCGGTTTGCAACATCCGTGCTGCCCCGCACACCCCCTGTCTCCCGACCCTCTCAGCTTCCCAGCTGCAGCCCCGTCCCCATTAAACTCCGACCCCACCCTGGCGCCACCTTCGGCTTCCCGTCTCCACGGATTTGACGGGCACGCGTGGAATCTTGCAGTGCTGCGACTGGGCCCATCTCACTTAGCACACAGAGTCCTCAAGGCTCACCTGTGTTGCAGCGTGTGTCAGAATCCCCTTCCGTTTTAAGGCTGAATAATCCACTGTATGGACGGGCCACGTTTCGTTCACCTGCCCAGGGGCACCTGAGCCGCTTGCAGCCTTTAGCGTCTGTGAGCGATGGTCTGAGCACATAGTGTATACGTGCTCTCTTGGGACCTGCTTTCAGTTCTTTTGGATGTAGACCCAGAAGTGGAATTGCTAGATCGTGGGTAATTCTATTTTTAAAGCACTGCCTTGTGGTTTTCCACAGTGTGTCCATTTGATACTCCCACCACCAGCGTACGAGGGTTCCAGTCTCTCCACGTCCTCACTAACAGTCATTATTTTCTGGGTGTTTTTTTTTTTCTGTTTTGTTTTTAATAGTAGCCATCCTGATGGGTTTGGTGATATCAAACCCAAGGTGGTATCTCATTGTGGTTTTATTTGCAATTCCCTACTGATTAGCAATGCTGAGCATCTTCATGTGCTTATTGGCCGTTTGTGTGTCATCTTTGGAGAAATGTCTGCTCAAGTCCTTTGTCCATTTTTGCATTGGGTTGTTTGTTTTTTGTTGGTCAGTGTTAGGAGTTCTCTATTCTGGATATTAATCCCTTACCAGATATATGATTTGCAAATCTTTCCTCCCATTCTGTGGATTGCCTTTTTGATTTTGTGGAGTTTTGTTTTTTTTTTTTTAGAGATAGGATCTTACTCTATAACCCAGGCTGGAGTGCAGTGACCCCATTAGTGCTCACTGTAACCTTGCACTCCTGGGCTGAGGTGATCCTCCCACCTCAGCCTGCCAAGTAGCTGTGTCCACAGGTGTGCACCACCCCACCTGGCTAATTTTAAAATTTTTTTATAGAGGCAAGGTCTGGCTATGTTGCCCAGGCTGGTCTGGAGCTCCTGGCCTCAAGCCATCCTCCTGCCATCCTCTTGCCTAGTTGTTCCTGCTGGAATTCCAGTTCTGTGTTGAATAAAAATGGCAAGTTCAAGCATCCTTTGTCCTGGTCTTCAGGGAAAAGCTTTCAGTTTTTCTCCATTGAGTTGATGTTTGCTGTGGGATTTTCATACATGGCTTTTATTATGTCGAGGTAGTTTCCTTCTTTTCCTAGTCTGTTGGTTGTTTTTATCATGAAAGCGTTTTGAATTTTGTCAAATACCTTTTCTACATCAGTCGAGGTGCTCATGTGGTTTTTTTCCTTCATTCAGTTAATGTGATGTGTTATGTTGATTAATTTTCGTACATTGAGCTATGTTTGCATCTCATAAATAAACACCACTTGATCATGGTGTATAATTTTTTAATATGCTGCTGGATTTGTTTTACTGGTATTTTGTTGAGGGTTTTGGCATGAATGTCCATAGGGAATAATGGTCTGTAGTTTTCCTATGGTGTCTTTGGCTTTGGTGTCAGGGTAATGCTGGCCTTGTAGAATGAGTTAGGAATGGTTCCCTCTTCTTCAATTTTTTAGAGAAAGTTTGAGAAAAATTGGTGTTGGTTCTTTAAATCTTTTGTAGAGTTTACCTGCAAAGGCATCAAGTCCTGGGCTTTCTTTTTCTTTCTTTTTTTTTTTTTTTTGGTCAGGAGGTTTTTGATTACTGACTCAATTTCCTTATTAGTTATAGGTCCATCCCAATTTTTCTATTTCTTCATGATTTACCCTTGGTAGGTTTTGTGTTACTAAGAATTTTTCCATTTCATCTAGCATATCCAATTTGTTGGTACAATATGTTCATAATACCCTTGTAACTTTTTAAATGTGGAATCAGTAATAACGTCCCTACTTTCGTTTCTGACTTTAGTAATTTTAGTCATCTCTTTTTTGTGGGGTTCACTATTTGTTTGTGACAAATACTCCATGATTCTCTCCAGTCAGAAGAAGTTCTCTGAGACGATGAAGTTGGCCTTGGCCAATTAGAGAACGGAGTCGTCCAACTAATGTGCCCTGTGAAAAGCCCTGCAGATTGCGTAGGTTTTTTTTTTTTTTTTTGAGACAGAGTCTCACTCTGTTGCCTGGGCTAGAGTGCCGTGACGTCAGCCTAGCTCACAGTAGCTTCCAACTCCTGGGCTCAATCAATCCTCCTGCCACAGCCTCCCGAGTAGCTGGGACTACAGGCATGTGCCACCATGCCCGGCTAATTTTTTCTATATATTTTTGGTTGGCCAATTAATTTCTTTCTATTTTTAGTAGAGATGGGGGTCTCGCTCTTGCTCAGGCTGGTTTCAAACTCCTGACCTTGATCGACCCACCCGACTCGGTAATCCTAGAGTGCTAGGATTACAGGTGTGAGCCACCGCACCCTGCCTTATCTCTGTTCTAATCTTTATTATTTCCTTCCTTCTACTAGATTTTGGTTTAGCTTTTTTTTTTTTTTTTTGAGACAGGTTCTTGCTCTGTCCCCCAGGTAAAGTGCAGTAGCGTCATCATCATCACAGCTCACTGCAACCTCCAACTCCTGGGCTCAAGTGATCCTCCTGCCTCAACCTCCTGAGTAGCTGAGACCGTAGGTGTGTGCCACCATGCCCGGCTAATTTTTCTATTTTATGTAGAGAGAGGGTCTCGCTCTTGCCCAGGCTCTTCTAGAACTCCTGGCCACAGGTGATCCTCCCACCCCGGCCTCCTGAAGTTGTTGGGATTACAGGCTTGAGCCTCTGCACCTGGCTTAGTTTGCTCTTCCTTTTCTAGTCCCTTGAGTTGTGAATTTGAGCTCTTTCGTGTTGTTTATCGTAAGTGTTTATTGCTGTAGGTTTACACTCTAGCACTGAGGTATGGTTTGGATGTTTGTCCCCACCAGTTCCCATGCTGAAATTGGATCCCTAGCGTAGAAGGTGGGGCTGGCGGGAGGTGTTTGGGGTCACGGGGGCGGATGGTTCGTGAACTGCCTGGCGCCTCCCTGTTACAATGGCTGAGTCTCACTTTGTCAGTTCTCCGGAGAGCAGGGGGCTTGAAGGGCCTGGCACTGCCCCCTCCCTGTCCTGTTCCCTCTCTCCATGTGACGCCGGCCCCCCCCCTCGCCTTCTGCCTGGATTGGCAGCTCCCCGAGGCCCTCCCCACACTCGGACGCTGGCACGGTGTTGCTGTGCAGCCTGCGGAACCGTGAGCCCAGTAAACCTCTTTCCTTTATAAGTGACCCGGCCCCAGGTACAGCCTTTACAGCAACACAAACAGACACTGCCGCTTCATCCGTGTCCCGCAGTCTGATATGTCCTGTTTTCATTTTCATTCATCTCTCAGTATTTTCTGATTTTCCGTTAAGATTTTGACTTTGGTCCGTAGGCTGTTTGGGTGTGTTTAATTTCCATGTACTTGTGAATTTTCCAGTTCTCTTTCTGTTACTGATTTCTGACGTCCTCCCGTTGTGGTTGGAGGGGACACTTTATGTGACATCCGTCTTTTCAAACCCGAGGACCTGCGGCCTGACCTGTGGTCCTTCCCGAGAACGGCCTTGGGAGGGGCGTGGGGCTGCCGCTGCCATCCTCCGGGATGGCGCTGGCTTCCGTCCTCTGCTCCTTGCCTTCTCTCCAGTTGTTTTTCATTCCTGAGCGATAGTCTGCCTCGTGGACACGCCACCGTGGGCTTGTCCCCGTCACCCGTGGGTGGGTGCTGGGGGGCCTGGGGGGTCGGGGGCTGAGCGAGTGACAGGATCGGGAGCCCAGACTCCCGGCGTGGCGGCAGTGAGGGCTGGTCGTGTCCTGAGGACCCCGGCTCAGGCCGACTGGGTCGTCCATGCCAAGGAGACGGCGGCACAGGAACCAGTCTTGGTGAGGTCGTCGTGGCAGTGGGTGCTGGGCAGCCCATCCCGGATGGCACTAGGCGTGTGGATCGGCGTGTTGATTGGCGTATGAGGCGCGACTGCAGACATCGATTCTCTCGCCCTCTCGGGGGCTGCGGGTCTGAGATCGAGGCGTGGGCAGGGCCGGTTCTCTCGGGCACCTCTGAGTCGAGTCCTTCCTGCCTCCTGCGTTCCCAGGGCTGCTGCCGGTGCTCGCTGTTCGTAGGCGTGTGACTCCAGTCTCAGCCTCGTCCTCATGCAGCCTGTGTCTCTGTTTCTTTTCTTCTCACGAGGACTCAGGCTGTTGGATTTACAGCCCACCCAGGTGACGGAGGGCACCCTTGCCTTGAGACCCTGTTCCCAAACAAGGCCACGTCCGCAGGTTCTGGTGGCAAGACGTGGACGCGCCACCCTCAACCCAGCGCAGTTGGCTGCGCCCACTTCTGGTTGTCCTCAGCCTCCCGGGGGGCTGGGGGTGTTGTCCAACTCCCCTGGAATTTGTGGGTGGGGTCTGTGCCAGGTCTTGTGGAGCCCTCGTGATGCTCGGTGGAGGGGGCTGAGCGGGGGTGGGGTGTGCTCGAGGGGGGCCCGGTGCCCCCGGAGAGCTTTGGGGGGGGTCCCTGTGCGGAGCTCCGGGTGGGGAGGGGCCCCGGGGCTGCTTGTGGTCAGTGGACCCGCCTGGACCACTGCCTTTGCCTCGGCTGTGCCCCCTGAGCAGCCCAGCACTGCTCCCACTCCGCTCTGGCAGAAAGAAGGTTCCGGAGTCTCCGGTGCGAAAGGTAGGTCCCGAGACACAGCAGCAGCAGAAGAAGCGCGTCGGCCCGGGCCGGGAACGCAGTGGAGGCCAGGCCTCCTGGGGCAGAAGCCGGGCATTGGCGGGTTACAGGGCGGGGGCTGGAGCCACATGGCAGTGCCCTGGGGGGAGATGTGGGACCCCTACCCCGTTTCTGACCCCACAGCGGGGCTGGGGCAGGTGGGGACAGTCATCGGGGGCTGCAGTGGGTGGGAGGCGGGAAGGGCTTCTTGGGGTCAGGGCCTGCTGGCTGCGGAGTCTCTCGCTGGCTCCAGCAGGTCTGTAGGCCTGGTGTCCCCTTGTCCCTAGGCCTGTCGCCCCCTCGTCACAGCCACACCCCTGCGGCCTGGGTGCCGAGGAGTCCTCGGCAGGGCACAGTTGCAGGGCACAGTCCCCACAGGGCGGTGGAGGGTGTCGGGCCCCATGCTGTCTGGGCAGTGACCTGCCAGCACACCACGGGGTGCGGCGTCCGCAGCAGCAGAAGGTCCCAGAGTGTTGACATTCGACGGTGAGCCCTCTGTGGGATTTTGGGCGGGGGGTTAGGCTCCCTGTGCCTCAGTTTCCCCCTCTGTGAAAGGGTGAATGGGGGTTCCTGGAACATACTAAGTGCTCAGTAAGGCCGGCGCTGCCTCTGCTGCCCCCACTGAGCACGTTCCAGCAGCCAAGCGTGGGGCTCGGCTGGCCAGTCGAGGCAGCACAGGCGTGGGTGGGCTACCGCTGAATCCTCTGGGACTAGCTTGACGCCTGTGGTTCCTGGGTATTTATAGGTTTGTCTATTGTTTGATAAGAAATCCAGTTTCATTCAGCTTTGTCCCCGATTATTTACAACAAACTGGAAAAGCTAGTTTTCTGCCTTAAATAGGCTTCTAATAAAATGAGCGATCTGCCAGTTGAACCTGAATCTTGTAGAGTTCTGCAGAGCCGGGCGTTTCGGGGTGGGTTGGAGGAGAGAGGGTGGCCGCAGGACGGTGGCCGTGGTGTGCAGCTGGTCCTACGTGGGTTTTTGCGCTGGACGCAGGATAAACGTGCATTTCCTGTTGAAGCCCAGTGTGGACGTGGAGGTTCAGTTATTCTCTGACTTTATATCTTAGTTGGGGGTCTGCGGACTTTTTCTATAAAGGGCCAGCTAGTAAACGCCGTGGGCTCTGTGCACCACGTGGTCTCTGTCGTGACTGCTGCTGCCGCTGCACAGAAGCAGGTGAGGTGACACCGGAGTGATGGTGCCCGGCCATTTCCCAGCAAAGCTCGGTGGACGCTGAGATATGCACTTCACAGACTTTTCGGGTGTCTGAAAATATTATCATTCTTTTTATTTTATGCAGCCAGTTAAAAGCATGCACACCATTCTTAGCTTGCCGGCCCTGCAGTTTGCCAGCCTTGTTCTCAGGGATGGAGTTTGGGACGGTCCACTCAGGACACCTGCTGGAAGGACACTTCCAAGCCTCACGTCTGTGAGTTTCCTGTTTTACAAAATGCCGCCCGCACGGCGGGTCAGCCCTTTGCAGGAGCGACCTCGGGCCGCATGGGAGGAGCTGGAGTGAGTTTGCACCCCGGGCTCTGCCCGGGAGTCCACACTGCAGATGCAATAAACACAGGTTTACGAGCCTGGCCGTTTCAAATGCAGGTTTTATTAGCGCTCAGGTGTGGCGAGGCCAGCAGGTGGGGGGGTGGCACCACCGAGGAGAGAGCGAGTGGCCCAGTCCCGGATGGGGGTGGCCGTGCCACACGGGGCCTGGCGGGAGGCAGAAGGCAGAACCTTCGTCGTGGTGGTTTCCATGGCGAGGCTGGCGTGGCGGGGTGGGCACAGGACTGTCCCTGGCACAGACCCTGGGGTGACCGAGGCGTGGAGGGGGTGTCTGGGCGCGGCCCCGGGGCTGCGTCCAGAAGGCTTCTCTCTGGGCGGGTCCCTCGTTGTCTCGGCGAGGCGCGGTCCCAGCCAGCAGGGCCCTCAAGCCGGGACGTCGGGACACAGAAAACGAGAATGTGTGGTGGATACTGACGCCTTCTCGTGCCTGGTCGGAGCCGGATGCTCACCTTCCCCAGGGCCCCCGCCCCAGTGTGCCGACCGCACCGCCTGTCCCTGGGATAGGGGGCCACACAGGTCTCTCGAGACCCCCACCTGGGCCTCGCAGGGCCAGGGCAGGTGCCCAGTGGGTCCCAGGCTGGGCCGCGCTCGCTCTTGTGTTTCTGCGACTGGAGGGAAGTGCCCGCTCCCCTTGGCCGGCAGTGCCTGGGTACCCGATTGTCCGTGCGACGGCGGCTCGGGGTCTGCTGGGGAGACGGGGCTGGGTACAGCGGCGCAGCACAGCGCCTCTGGGCCCGCTTGAGTCCAGGCCGTGGGGTCCCAGGCCAGCCCTGGGGAGCTCGGCCTTCCCCAGTGACCCACTGTCCCCTCGGGACATGAGGTGCAGCCGAGACATCACAAGGCCACCTGGTCCTTGGGCTGGGCCCAGCCTCCACCACCCGTGGCCTCTCCTCCCCTCCCCCACCTTGCCGGACCCCCCCCCTCCCCGAGTCTGTGTCGAGCCCATTGACAGCCTCGGGACGCGGGTCAGAGGTCACTCGCCACTGCCGAGCCCCTCTGGGTGGGCTGGTCGGGGGGCGGCTGGGGGGGGCTGCGCTTGGGCCGCGGCGTCTCCCAGGCTGAGCCAGAGCCTGCCCCTGGCGTGGCTGCCGCCCTGCCGGGTCCTCCTCCTGGCCCGGTTAATGCAGAGATGCTTGTTTTCGTGTGACGTCAGCTCCTTGATATCCATGCCGTGTTTTAGTTTGTGCCTCAGCTGCCGGCTACGGCTTCCCAGGGGAGCCGGTACCACCCGGGCCTGGAGACACGAGGAGGCAGGGATGTGAGAGGCGGGGGCGGCGTGGCCAGCCTGCCATTAGGGTCTGCTCCCGGCGCCCGAGCCCACCCTGCCCATTGTCGGCCCGGAGGCGAGCGATCCCGCGGCGGCCGCCCCCGAGAGGGAAGGAAAATGCCTCCCCGCTCGCCCGCGGCCGGCGGAGCATAAAGCATCTGCGCTGGGAGGCAGGAGAAGAAAGCCTGTGAGTAGCGCATCTCGGCGGATCCCCGCACCCGGCCGGGCCTGGGCGGCGCAGGCCCTGTGCGTGTGGCGGCCGCCAGCCAGCGTCCGGGGCTCGCGCCGAGGCAGCCTGCGTGCCGCACAGATGCTCCGGCCGCTGGCACGGCTGCCGCCACGGGCCGGGCAGGCGGCCCCGGGCGATGTCGGGGGAGGCGCAGTGAGGGGCTGTTGTTTTGCGGGGTGACAGGCTTCTAGAAAACCAGGCGGCAGAGAGAGATGCCGGGTGAGCAGCTTGGGTGACGCGGGGACCGGAGGCAGGAGATGTTCGCGCCGGGGACGGATGGTACGTGGCGGGCCGGCCAGCCGGCCGGGGGAGGGCTGGTGGCTTGGCCCCCCGGCCCGGGGGAGGCGCTGGGGGTCGTGCTGCGGCCGACGCTTGCGGGTCCGTGTCGCGGCCGGAGCGGCGGCCTGTCTGCGTTCTGAGCTGCTGCCGGCGGGTGGACCGCAGGGCACGGTCCGGGGCCCTGACTGGCCGGGGCTGGTGGCGGCAAAGCCAGCACCTGTCTCTGTAAACAAGCTGCCCCGGCCGGCCGGCCGTGTGGGCTTTGGGGAGCGAGGCCGGCCTCCCCGGCTTCGCTTTGATGACAGCGTCACGCCGGAGTCCGGGTGGCGGGACTCGCTCCACGGGGGGCCCTGGGTGTCAGTGGGGAGCGTGGCCCCGGCCCCCCATGGCTGGAGGTTGGCGCCGGTGGGGCTGGGGGCTGCGCGCTCCTTGGTGGGGACGTGGGAACATGGGTGCTTTTCTGACGTCCATTTTGCAAGGTGGTTTTGTAAAAAAAAAAAAAACCAAAAAAACAAAACCACCACCAGCCTCCCCGGCGGGTTTGGGAGCCGTGGGGTGGGGAGGCCCGGGCTGCTCCCCCTGCATTTGGATGGCACCGGGCGCTGGGGAGGCCACGGGGCAGAGCGCCCCTCCCCCAGGCGCAGAGGGACCCTGGCAAACACCGGTGCCCCGGACAGCCAGCTCGGGTCACCACGGCAACCCGTGCGTTCTGATCCCTGAATTATAGACATCCCGGCGTGTTGGGGGCCGTGCGGCGGGGAGGGGGGCTCGGGTGCGTGCACACGTGTGCTGCCAGCACGGAATCGCGCTGTGTCATAGTTTCTCCGGGATGTGTGGGGCGCCTGGCCTCGTTCCTCTCTGAGTGCTGGCGGGCGGCGCGTGGCTCGGGGGACCCTCCGGGCGCAGGTTCGCCGAGGGGGCTCTGGGGCCAGGTGCAGTGGACGGCGGCCTGCGGTCCAGCGTCCTGGGGAGGGGGTCCCATCCGGGCCGGTCAGGGAGAGACTAGAGGGGCGAAGGGGCGCCCTCCCCCAAAAGCCGTCTCGTGGGGGGCTGCGGACACCTGTGTCTGCGTCTTGGCCAAACCCTCGTGGGCTCGCCGCACTCCCACCTGGGCTCCTCCCGCTGCCGCCGCCGTCGTCGTGGAGTCCGGAGCCCCCGACGGTTATGTAAGGGGCTGTGTGTGCCTCGGCCCACTCAGCGCGGCCCGCCCTCCCCGCCCGGGCGCCAGGCTCCGGCTCAGCGTGTCACAGGCCACCCGCCGGTCGGTGCCATCGCACGGGTCACCGTGACCGCGCAGCGCAGCACCCCCCAGGAGCCCGGCCGGTCCGAGCCGGCTGCCCCTGCTGGCTGCGTCCTCGGTGCCACACTTCCGGTGGGGACCGGCGGGGACCCTGCAGGGTGGCTGTGGTCCCCGTCGGGGCTCCCGCTGAGCAGTCTCTGAAGCCCCCACATCTGCCGCTTGTTCTCGGCGTTTGTGTGGTGGCAGGTGTGCGTCTCACCTGCCAGGTGTTCTGACCCCCGGGCAGGAGCCGCGCACGTCCAACCCCGGGAGCTCCGTCCTGAGGTTGGGCTCCAGGCTCTGCCGGGGACCCAGGACGGGGGTGGGGCGGCCTTTGCAGACTTAGCTCAGCGGAGGATGCTGAGCAGAGAGCTGTCCCAAGGTGGGGGCCACCTAGACCCCAGACACCCGGTGCCATCGGGGGTGGCGGAAGGCTTCCGGAAGCCTCGGTCGCATCCCAGGAGCTGGGGACTGCCCTTTTCTGTGCTTGCCCCGGGGAGCTTGAGTTCAGGGTCTGGGGGGCTCAGGCTCTGGTGGGTCTGGCCTCCTGGCGCTCTGCTCGCTGTCTGCTGGTGTCTCTCTGCTGCCTCGGGCCACGGGGCCTTTGCCCGAGCTGCCGCCTGCTCTTGGCAGTGTGAATGGAACCCGGGGCCCTGCTCTGCCCCCCTTCACACAAAGCTCTCCTGGCCGGGCAGCCCCGAGGCGCCCCCAGCGCCCAGCCTGGCGCCCGGCCCGGAGCAGGTTCCCCTTGCACGTTTGCCGCTTTATGCAGAAGGCAGAAGAGGATTCGCTCAGAATAAGCCGTCAGGACCGACTGCTCCTCCGGAGTTTGGGATCATGTGTGATAATGAGGCCGTGGCCGTCTCTTCATTCATACGGGAGGCGGCGCAGCAAAGGCCCCGCCGGCGTGCCTGGGCGAGGCGCCTTATTTTTGGGGTGATCCTAAACTCGGGGAGTAGGTGCCTCGTTTTCCCTCTTGCGTCTCTGAGGCCTCCGGGCAGAACCAGCCGGATCCCACCCACCCAGGGGCCGTGTCGGCCCCCCGGGAGCGGCCGGAACGCCACGCCGGAGAGGCATTTCCTGGCAGTTGTTTCCGAGGCGCCGTGCCCACGGTCTGACGGGCGTGGAGGCTGCCGCGGCCTCACCGGAGTCAGGCACGAGGGGCGTTGCACGTGAGGCTGGCCGGCGGAGGGGACCTGACTTGAGGTGTCGCTGTTTAACCTGGTGGTTTGAGCGCCTGGTCTTTTCGAAGTTTGCTTTTTAAATGTCTCTCCCGTGGGAAGTTTGGGAAGCGCGATCTATCGTGAGAGGGAGCCGGCCTGGGTCGGGCCGGGTGGCGTCCTCTGTCAGCTCCCCGGCGAGACGGGTTTCCTGCGTAGGCCGAGGCTGTGCCCGGCGCGGGAGGCTGCGCCTGGTGTCGCGCCCGGGTCAGGAAATGGCGTTGGTGCTGTTGCTGCATGCTCGTGTGTGCCGTTTGCATTGTGTGCTGTTTTGACATTTAAAATTTCGAGTTTCAGGCCGGGCGCAGTGGCTCACGCCTGTCATCCTAGCACTCTGGGAGGCCGAGGCGGGCAGATTGCTCGAGGTCAGGAGTTCGAAACCAGCCTGAGCAAGAGCGAGACCCCGTCTCTACTATAAATAGAAAGAAATTAATTGGCCAATTAATATATATAGAAAAAATTAGCCGGGCATGGTGGTGCATGCCTGTAGTCCCAGCTACTCGGGAGGCTGAGGCAGAAGGATCACTTGAGCCCAGGAGTCTGAGGTTGCTGTGAGCTAGGCTGACGCCACGGCACTCACTCTAGCCCGGGCAACAAAGCGAGACTCTGTCTCAAAAAAAAAAAAAAATTTTGAGTTTTATGTATTTTCTATTTCAACGTGTTGGATAGTCCTGGGTGACCTAAAGAGAAGAGGTGTCCCTGGCCCCTTCCCCCCCACCCTGACGCCCACTCCCGGGAAGGGCTCAGGTTCCACTCTTGGCATTTATTTCTAGGTTTCTGTTCTTTCTCTCTTTTTTTTCGAAAGACACGATCTTGGTGTGTTGCCCAGGCCGGACTCGAACTCCTGGGCTCGAGCGATCCTCCTACCCCGGCCTCCCAGGTAGCTGGGTCTACAGGTGCGCACCAAACCCGGCTTCTGTTTTTGCATTTCTACATTTACGCTGCTGTTTCTAGACTTTTCCGTGTAGGACGGTACTTGTTCCCCTCTTCCTCCCTTTCTCTGTCTTCTTTTGGGTTATGTCACCATTTATTATGTCATCACTGAGTGTTCCGCATGATCGTGGGTTATGTAATATTCACAAGCCACTGGGGTTAGATTCCTTTCTCCGCACAACTGTTGGTTTTCTTTGGAGTCAGTGCTTGTCTTGATTTTCTTTCTCAGCATGTCCTGGAAGTCCTGTCTCCAGTCTACCCCCTTGTCCTCTCAGCAGGGGCAGGACTCCCCAGTGCCCACACCCCTCCTCCTGGGACGCCCTCTTCCCCTTCTCGCCCGCTTTCTGTCCCTCAGCTCCCCCGTCTGTCTGTCTCTCTCTCTCGGCTTAATATCCAGCCGAGACACCCCCAGAGACATTCTGAGAAGGGGCCTAGGAGGCGACGTTCAGGAGACCCAGTGCGAAAACGCTTTTCCCGTAGCCGCACATGGTGATAGTTGCGCTGGGTATAGAAGTCCACGCTGGAAGCGATTCCCTTTGTGGTGTGATGGCGTCACTCCCACGGCCCAGTTGGGCGCCATTCTGATGTGAACGTGTCTCATTTTCTCCTGATGGTGTTTAGAATCTTCTCTTCAGTGTCCTCAAGTCTCATGACGCCGAACCTTGATGTGGATCCTTTCTTGTCTCCTGTACCGGGAGCCGGCAGAGTGGACGTGCGTGACGCTCCTGTGTGGGCAGCTTCGCCACGCGGTTGTTTCTTGCGTGATCGATGTTATTGTTTCCTGGAGCTGCCACTGACCGCTGGCCGCCCTCCCAGGCTGGGGCCCCAGTTTCCTTCTCTATTGTCCGTTTCTTTGTTTATTTTCTAGAGGTACCTTCCGATTTTCTCATCAAAACCGTCTGTTAAGTTTTTCTTCATGTTCCTGTTCCTATCCTTTAACTTCCAGGAGTGCTTTTTTGTTCTCCGAAGGCTCCTTTTTGAAATAGAGTGTCCTGCTCTTGCTTCACAGGTGCAAAATCACACGGCTGCTTTCGGTTATTAATTACGGCCAGGAGGCACCTTAATGTGATGTGACAATGACAGTTCTCCAGTGCCTTTATGGTTTTAAGCCTTCTGTGTAATTCCCTGTGAGGTAGGCACCGTCATTTTCTTCATCCTGTGGAGAGAATGGCACCCGAGACACAGAGAGGTCGAGACATTTTCCCAAGTCACACAGCTCTTGCATGGTGGCGCCGGCACTTGGACCCCAGGGCCGGGCTGAGGCCCTGCTCCTGGCCAAGGAGGTGCCCCAGGGCCTGAAGCTGCAATTCCTGGACCAGGCCCCGGCCCTGCCACTCCCAGCGGTGTGACCTCAGTGACCGCGCTGCCCACCCCGTACCTCCGACCGTGAACTGGGATCACGGCAATACCCCGGCTCCCTGCTGCCCCACGGCGGGACGCGTGACGAGCCGCGAGCTCGCTGCCCGCCGGTGACAGTGTGCCCATGATAGCGCCAGGGTGTCGTGGGACAATAGTGTCTTCTTCTTGGGGTTTTCTGTGGTTTCTTGCGTGGCTCTGTTTCCACCGAGGCTCCTGTTTTCTGTTTCTGTTGTCTCCGAGGCTTCCTCAGCTCCACGGCCACCCCCACTCGTCCACCCGAGTTGGCTCCGTGGAGCCGGTGGTGGCGGCGGGGGTCACGGTCTGGGGCCTGCCCGGGCCTTCTCCACCCAGCGGTGGTTGCCCAAGTGCCCGGGCGAGTGTCCTGCCCAGAGAGGCCGGGGGGCTCTCACCCTCGGTAGGGAGGCCCGCCCCGTCCGAGCCCTCTTGTTCCGCTCTGGGAAGGAACGGGATCTGCAGGGTGGGAACGGGAAGGCCACAGCAGGGCGGCCTTACGTGGCGGCGGGAGTCTGCGCTGTGGCACCCCCCTCTCCTGGCGTCCGCGACCTCTGACCCCCGCCTTTCTCTGGGTCTGCGGGGCTGTGTGCAACCAGGGTCCAGCTTCTGCCTCTCGGTGCCGTCCGGGGCTTACCGGTGTTTTTCTTCCTTGGACTGTGGCCTTGGGAGGGCGTGTCGGCAAATGAGTGTGTCCATGCTCTCGTGTTTACCTGGGAACCGTCTGGATTACACCTTCCTGAGGCTGAATTATGCAGCAAAACCGGTACGGAGGCCGTCTGGGAGGAAGCACAGAGCTCGTGGGCGGTGGTGGCGGGCGTGGGCCAGCCTGCCCCTCGGGCCGAGCTCTCGTGGGACCAGGGACGTGGGGCAGAGTTGTAACAGGACTGAGACCTTCTCCTTGACTTTGGCTCCCACGTGGCCCGGGGTGATCTTCAGATGCTTCGGCCACAGGAGAGGGTGGTTCTCCTGCCCGCCTCAGTCTGGGGGTGTTGAGAAAGCCATGCTTTAGAACAGCTTGGGGCTCACACAACGACCGAGACAGCAGCGCAGAGCACGGTGGCGTCTAGACGCTGGTACCACTGGTGACTGGATATTGGAACGTTTCTGACCAAAGTCTACACCGTATTTGTGGTTTCTCCTGGACACCCTCATTCCTTCTCCGATCTACATCGTGTTTAGTCCTCGAGTCTTGTCTGGTGCCTCCGGGCCGTGGCTGCATCTCAGATGCCCTGTTCTTTTTTTTTTTTTTTTTTTTTTTGAGACAGAGTCTCACTCTGTTGCCCGGGTTAGAGTGAGTGCCGTGGTGTCAGCCTAGCTCACAGCAACCTCAAACTCCTGGGCTCAAGCGATCCTCCTGCCTCAGCCTCCCCAGTAGCTGAAACTACAGGCATGTGCCACCATGCCCGGCTAATTTTTTTATATGTATTTTTAGTTGTCCAGCTGATTTTTTTCTATTTATGGTAGACCCCTGTTTATGGGGTCTCGCTCTTGCTCAGGCTGGTTTCGAACTCCTGACCTTGAGCGATCCTCCCACCTCGGCCTCCCAGAGTGCTAGGATTACAGGCGTGAGCCACCGCGCCCGGCCAGAGGGCATGTTCTGACCTCATCCCTCAGAGGGGCCAGTCGGGAGCCAAGGAGGAGCCTCCTGCTGTTCTCGTGGGCAGACCGGGCTCTCAGGGTTTTGGGAGAAGGACACGGAAATGAAGTCCCCTTCTTACCACATCGTACCGTCATATCATAGGTGCACATGCGTCCTGTGACACCCATTACCATGGGTGTCCACCTTGGTCACAGCCTGGGCGGTGTGTGTCGGGCTCTCTGACGTGCGGTGACTCCGACACCCCGTCCTGTCCCCTTGGAAAGGACGTCGCCTCGCGAAGCCCCCACCGTAGGGCTGGGGGGCCCCTCCCCTCCCGGCAGGTGCAGGAGCCACGTGAGTTATGTGGGGCCACGTGAGTTATGTGCGCGCAGGAGTTTGTCTCTGCCACCCTGTTTGTAATTTATTCAATCGTCTATTTCTGCCGGTGTGGACGCGTGGGTACAACTTTACTCAGAATCCGATCCTGTTTTCCTCGTTTCGTTGCTCAGGTCGTTCCAGGGGCCCTGGGCTCTCGCAGGTCGGCTGGGGTGGCGGGGCAGTGGCAAGGGCCAGACCCCGGCTGGCAGGGGCCTGGGTGGGGGCAGGAGGACAGCGGGTCCCCGGCTGGTGGGGAGGGGCTTGGGCCCAGCCAGGCTGTGGGCGTGGACCCCCGAGGAGGGTCCCTGTGGGCCGGAGGCTCAGGAGTTGGGGGGCCATGGAGGTCATTGCACCCCAGCCAGAGCTCTGGGGGCTGCTCGGGGCAGGGGGCCCTGGGGGCAGCTGGGGAAAGCCGTCCTGCACCTCCTCTCAAACCGGATCAGGCCACAGTGGCGGGGCAGCCCTGGCTCCGGGTGTGGCTGGTCTGAGCCACCTCATCGCTGGACACAGGTGTCCTTCCCGCCCTCCCCCCTGAGCTCCGGGACACGCTCGGCTCCCCGAGGGGACAGGGGCAGCGGTGAGCAGCGGGCAGTGCGGCCTCAGCCCGTCCCATGGCTTCCCTTCGCCGGGCCGTCTTTTCTCGTGGGCGTGTCCGCTCTCGTGCGTTTCAAGGCGGTCACGTTAAAACAGGCCTGACGCGGGCCGTCGTTTCAGTTCTGGTCCAACCAAACCTCTAGGTCGGACTCCATGTGGCCGTGGCAACCAGCTGCGCACGCGTCCACGGCGCCGCCCTCCGAGGACAGGCACGGCGGCGTCATGCAGGCATCAGCGGGCTGTTCGCCACCTGGGAGGTGCTGCCCACCTGACCCGGCCCCACCTGTCCTGGTGTCTCTCGCTCAGACCTGTGTCTGGGGAGGAGGGTGACCCCGGGGAGGGACCCCGAGGTGCTTCCTGAGTTAATCAAGCGCGGAGGAGGCTCAAGGCCCCCGTCCGGGGTGGCCGTCCGGGGTGGCCGTCCGGGGTGGCCTCGGCAGACCGCACCTGCCACGCTGCCACCGGACTGTCTGCCTTAAAAACAGGAGTGAGTCTGGCATTGGTAGCACTTTACTTGCCTTGCCCAGCCTTTAATTAATCAGCCGTGAATGTAAAATGACTTGAGCACCCTCGTGGCTGTTTGCGATCTGGGCAGCGCTGTGCGGGTGAAGCTCCCAGCGCCCGGCTCTCTGGGGAACGGCCGAGCCGGGCTGCAGCCCTGGCCGCTGTCCCTGCTGTGAACGCCCCCGCCGAGGCTGACTTCGGGCTGCCACTGTGAGGAGGCCACTGAGGGCAGGATGGGGTGTGTGAGCGCATACAGTCGGCGCTCAGAGCTGATGCCAGCACCCCCCCACCCTCCCCTGGAGTGGGGACATCAGGGAGGAGACAGGAGCCCTGATTCCACCTGGGCCTTTTCCTGAGTGTCCACGCTCACATCTGTCCCCGCTGGCCACGGGCCGTCCCCTTTCCGAGTGGCACCTGGGCGTCTCCCTAGCACTAGCAGGTGGATGGGATGGACCCGTCAGTCAGACACGGAGCAGCTTCTGGGCCAGCCGGTGAGGAGACAGGTATCATGTCTTGGGCGGTTCCCTCCTGCTTCTCTTCTCCTTGCCCCATGGCAGGAGAAGGACACGAAGCCACGTTGAGGCCACCGCACCATTGAGATCCGTCTCACGTGCCATGGTCTCAGCTCTCAAGTGATGGGCACTTGGCCTTCCGTGCGTCTCTGGCCTGAAGCATTTGGTCTTGGGGGGCCCTGGGGCTTCACAGGGGGGGGTGTCAGTGGGCTGAGGGGAGGCTGCTGCCTCGGTGGTGCAGACTTGGGGCCACCAGCAGCCTCCGTCCTTTCCTTGCTGCTCACGAAAAGTATCGGGGTCCCAAAAGGCCTCTTGGGCGTGTGTGTGGGTAGCTAACTACTAGTAGTTAATGCGTTGGAAATTATTGGGTCGTTGATACATTGGCTGCCGCACTAGAGAAAAGAATGTGTTTCCTGGGCCTGCTGTGTTTTATTAAAACAAAATGATACTTTCTGATTTGTTACTTTTTTGTTTTGTTTTGTTTTTGAGACAGAGTCTTGCTTTGTTGCCCAGGCTAGAGTGAGTGCCGTGGCATCAGCCTAGCTCACAGCAACCTCAAACTCCTGGGCTCAAGCAATCCTCCTGCCTCAGCCTCCCGAGTAGCTGGGACTACAGGCATGCGCCACCATGCCCGGCTAATTTTTTCTATATATATTAGTTGGCCAATTAATTTCTTTCTATTTATAGTAGAGATGGGGTCTCGCTCTTGCTCAGGCTGGTCTTGAACTCCTGACCTCGAGCAATCCGCCTGCCTCGGCCTCCCAGAGTGCTGGGATTACAGGCGTGAGCCACCTCGCCCAGCCCGTTACTTTTTATTGTTTTTTGTGTGTGAGTTATATGCAAGAGACGTAGTCCATGTTTTACAGTTAAATTGTCAGTATTAATTGTAACAATGAGAACATCAACAAGTAAGATTTTCAGGAACCTGCTGCAGGGTTTTGCTTTCACAAGGTCCCGGGCTCAAAACCAGTGTGAGTTAAATGCAACTCACATGGTGGTTAATGTGTTAAATACGAAATGTCCGCTTTCAAATCAGAAGTTCAGTTTATTATGTCCCAAACAAGAAGCAGTATAATCAACCAATAGTATGCGCCTAATCTATCCACACAGCTTTGCCATCTCAACGGTAGCTTGTTTATGTCAGCAGCGAAGAAGCCTGGAGAGCGAGTGGAGATGAAGTCGTGAAAGGCTTTTCTACAGCTTGTTGAGAGTTGAGTATTTTTCCTTGCAAGAAGTGGTGCAAAGCCTGGAAGAAGTAGTAGTCGGTTGGTGCAAGGTCTGGTGGATACGGTGGGTGACAAGGGAGTTTCCAAGTCTAGCTGCTATAGTTTGGGCAGTGTTGTTTGTATGACATGTGGTCAAGCATTGTCTCGCAAGGGGGTTGGTCTGTCTCTGTTAACCAGTGTCAACTACTAAATCGCAAGCATCCTCATCATTTCATCCGATTGGTTGCAGGAGATATCCGCTGTGATCGATTGACCAGGTTTCATGAAGCTGTAGTAGATAATGCCAGTGCTGGGCCACCAAACAGACACAATTAGATTTTTTGGATGAATATTCGGTTGTGGACTGTGTTTCGGCACTTCATCTTTATCCAGCCATTGTGCTGAATGCTTGTGGTTGTCAAAAAGAGTCCATTTTCCATCGCACGTAACAATATGGTGTAAAAATGGTTCACCTTTATGTTGTGACAGCAAAACAAGGCAACCTTTGAGGCGGTTTCTCTTCTGAAGCTCGTTTAATCCACGTGGTACCCATCTATCCAGCTTCTGTACCTTGCCGGTTTGTTTCAAATGGTCCAATAGTGTTGGAATAGTAACATCAAACCTTGCTGCTAATTCACACGTAGGCTGAGATGGATTTGCTTCCACTACAGCCTTCAGCTCATCATCATCCACCTTGGTCTCAGGTCACCCACGTGGCTCATTTTCAAGATCAAAATCACCAGAATAGAACTTCTCAAACCGTCGACATACTGTGTGTTCATTAGCCACATCCTTCCCAAACGCTTTGTTGATATTTCGAGCTGTCTGTGCTGCATTGGTTCCACCATGGAACTCACATTCAAAAATATCATGAATTTTTGGCTTATCCATGGTTTCACGAAAATTGCTGTAAAAAGAAAAAATTTGAAAGGTAATCACAAGCCAAAATGTGTGTTTGAAAGACTGAGGACGATGTACCTTCTCAATAAAATAAAACAAGAAATCTCAAAACGAAATGTCAGGGATATCAACTGTCAAACCTAGTACTTAAGGAAATGAGACGTCCCATACTTAACCACTTGGGTACGGCGTTCACGGCCGCAAAACCTTGCCCACGGCCGGCACTCACAGTCCGTACCGTAGCTTGAGCTGTGCATTGACGATGAATCCGTTTTGCTCTTGTGTGATGAGGAAAGCTTTAAAGCACTGAAAGCTTGTTTTACTTTACAGGCAGCTTTACTTGTCACGTAAATCAGAATAGGTAACATATACATATATGTTTTATTATGGTATTTTTTAAATGTTCACAATTTTATTTTGATAAATGAAAAATTAGAAAAGTCATGTCATGGGTGTCGGCTAAAGTCGACGCTCGGCTGTGCGCCTTCATCTGTGGCTGTCGACTACAGTCGTCGCTTGTACCGAAGTGGTTAATAACCTATAGAATGAGAAATACTTATTTATTCATCCATTTAAAATTATAAGCCTATTACATGTTAAGATAAATAACACTATTTTAAAGAAAAGTGACTTTCCCCCCAAACAAATGTAGTGAGAGGGTGGCTTGGAAGACATGGCAGGTCCCTTATGTCTCCCGTGTTCAGTCTGCCATGCTACTCTGGCTGTTTTTGGTGGAAGTAGATGAGAAAAACCCAGCATGTGTGCAAGTTTGGAGCACTTTAATAGCCTCATCAGATAATGTGGATATATTCTTCTTTGATATTTCTCTAAAACTCCCCAAGTGATCATTTCTTAAATGCTGGTTGGGGCAGGAAATCTGATGTCTTTCTGCTCCTTGGAAACTCACTGGTCTATTTGCATTTGAATAGGTTACCCAGGCTTATGTTTTTAAAAACACACGTTACTCAACGGGGGAAAATGTCACTTCACTGGGTTATAGCAGAACATTCCCCTGTACCCGCATGAGTGAGTGGGCGTGGGGAGGGCAAATACTGTCTTTTTTTTTGAGACAGAGTCTTACTTTGTTGTCCAGGCTAGAGTGCAGTGGCGTCAGCCTTGCTTACAGCAACCTCAATCTCCTGGGCTCAAGCAATCCTCTTGCCTCAGCCTCCCAAGTAGCTGGGACTACAGGCATGCGCCACCGTGCCTGGCTAATTTTTTCTCTGCATATTTTTAGTTGTCCAGATAATTCGTTTCTGTTTTTAGGAGAGATGGGGTCTCGCCCTCGCTCAGGCTGGTTTCAAACTCCTGACCTCGAGCCATCCTCCCGCCTGGGCCTCCCAGAGTGCTAGGATTACAGGCGTGAGCCACCGCACCTGGCCTCAAATACCGTCTTGTTACTGTTACGGAAATAGTTGCACTCTAGGGTCCTGCAAGGGTCCTCGGGACCCCGGACCTCGCTGGGCTTATTGGCCAGTTGACACTGTCCCATTACACGGCAGAACAGGTGTGTGGTCACCAGCTCAAAGGTGGGCCATCCTGTGTCAGGGCCACCTGCCTGCAGCCCTGTGCGTGGTCACCCTGGCCCTGGCCTCTGGCTGGGGCGAGTGGGACACCGAGACGTTCTGAGTCCACTTCACTGTGCCCCCCACCCACCCAGCTGTGCAGGGTTGGGCCTGCGTGGCTGCACTCTGTCACCAAGTGGCGGTCAGCTTTGGGGTCAGGCACAGACAGCAGGACAGGTTTCGCAGGCAGGCTGTCTGCACCCGGGAATGACGGAATAGAGAGCTGCTGGCTCTCTCCCCGCCCTCCCCTGCGACCCTCCGTGCGGGTGGGGTTATTCCGTCGGCTGGGCAAGGAGGCAGGAGGGGGGACGAGTTGTGTATTTATCGAAAGGGAGACGGGTGTAGAATTCTGCCGCCCCCGACAGCCTCAGTGGTATTTGGGAGCCACACTGCACAGGTAGCCCGTGCCCCCCAGACGTGTGTTGTGGGATCTTCAGAATCAGGCTCAGGAGGGCTGAGCACCCACGACCGGCCCGTGACCCTAACCGCAGGTGCTCTGCGGGCAAAACCCGAACTCCTCGCCGTGGTCCCGACAACCTCCCCTTCGCCACATTGCGCATTTGCCTAGTGTATTGTTTCAAAATCCTCGTCGTCCTCTGAAGACGCCTGCCCAGGGCCCGGTGGCACAAGTGGCAAAGAGTGCGGTGTGTGGCCAGACCCCAGCCTCACCGTCCTGGTGCCAAAGGGGCACTTTCCTCTTTCCTCATTCCCTTTACCTGTGTCGGTCGGCATTATCCTGTGAGGAAAAACTGTCCCTTCTCCTCTCCCTTTTTTGCAAAAAAAAATACATATATATATATATATATATATATATATATTTTTTTTTTTTTTTTTTTTTTTTTTTTTTTTGAGACAGAGTCTCACTTTTGTTGCCAGGGCTAGAGTGAGTGCCGTGGCGTCAGCCTAGCTCACAGCAACCTCAATCTCCTGGGCTCAAGCGATCCTGCTGCCTCAGCCTCCCGGGTAGCTGGGACTACAGGCATGCGCCACCATGCCCGGCTGATTTTTTCTATATATATTAGCTGGCCAATTAATTTCTTTCCATTTTTTTAGTAGAGACAGGGTCTCACTCTTGCTCAGGCTGGTTTCGAACTCCTGACCTCGAGCAATCTGCCCGCCTTGGACTCCCAGAGTGCTAGGACTACAGGCGGGAGCCACCGTACGTGGCCAAAAAAAAAAAAAAAATCTTGACACTAATAGGAGCTGAAGGATTTTCTAAAAATTGAGTTTGTTGTAGTCCCTTCCTGGCCTTATTTGTTCTGAGGCTCGTTCTCCCACGCCCGGCCGGTGGGGGCCTCTGCCAGCGGGTCCCCTGCGCCCCAGCGTTTCCCTGTTTTGGGGAGACGGCAGGTTCCGGGGTGATCTGTGCTTCACCTGCTGCCACCGGGCTTGGCCGCTCCTCCTGGGAGGCTGCCGTGGCTTGGTGGACACGGTTTTGAGGACCACCCTGCAGCGCTTATTCCCTGGGGTCCTGCCGCTGCCACGCCCTGTGGGGTCCCCAGGTGCTGCCTGTGCCCTGGCCCCGCGTTCTCCCTGCCTCAACCTCTCCTCCAGTGCCTCCCTCTGCGCCGAGATGCATCCGCCCATGACCGGCTCATTCGCGGAGGGGCTGTGGCTCCTGGGTCGATGACATGGACCCAGGAACCGGGTCAGCAGACCCAGTGTGGGTCGCGTTCTTGCGGTTCTTGTTCCCTTAGAACAATCGCGCTGCGCTCACTCTGTTGGGGTACGGTTTTCAGAAGTCAGCTTGGATTCGTTCATTTCCTTCTGCGTGGTGTCTGTGTGACCTACAGGTCAGTGGATTGATTGATTGATTTCTGTTTGCATTCGACTTTAGGGTAGTTCCCCATTCTTTTTTTTTTTTTTTTTTTTTTTTTTTTGAGACAGAGTCTCACTCTGTTGCCCGGGCTAGAGTGAGTGCCGTGGCGTCAGCCTAGCTCACAGCAACCTCAAACTCCTGGGCTCAAGCAGTCCTCCTGCCTCAGCCTCCCGAGTAGCTGGGACTATAGGCATGCGCCACCATGCCCGGCTAATTTTTTTTCTATATATTTTTAGTTGGCCAATTAATTTCTTTCTATTTATAGTAGAGACGGGGTCTTGCTCTTGCTCAGGCTGGTTTCGAACTCCTGACATTAAGCGATTCACCCACCTCTGCCTCCCAGAGTGCTAGGATTACAGGCATGAGCCACCACGCCTGGCCTCCCCATTCTTATTTACTTCTATTTTGGGGTGTGGGGCATCCTGCTTGCGTTGGCTGTGTTAGCAGCTGGGGTGCAGCCCTGCCATGCAGAGCCCCACGGCAGCTCCGAGATGCAGGTGATTCTTGGGGCTCACGTGCGACCCATGAAACAACCGCTCGGGGGGTGCTGAGTGCCCTTGTTTTTGCATTAGTTATTTTGGTCCTGTCCCATCATCCAGCAGATTTTGGTATTATGTTACCAAGAGGACCATAACGATATACCTGAGCAGTGCGTGTTATGTCACCAAAAGGATCTATTGCGAAAAGAAAAAATGACTTAACTCAGAAGTGGGTTTTTCTTCCAAACTAGCCTTGCGGTAAGGGGAGGTGTGTTACAACCTTTCTGCTCCTTCCAACAAGGTGACTTATTAAAAAAGGATGCATGGGCCAGGCGCGGTGGCCCACGCCTGTGATCCCCGCACTCTGGGAGGCCGAAATGAGAGGATCGCTCGAGGCCAGGAGTTCGAAACCAGCCTGAACAAGAGCGACACCCTGTCTCTACTAAAAATAGAAATAAATTAGCTGGACAACTAAAAACATATATAGAAAAAATGAGCCGGGCATGGTGGCACATGCCTGTAGTCCCAGCTACTCAGGAGGCTGAGGCAGGAGGATCGCTTGAGCCCAGGAGTTTGAGGTTGCTGTGAGCTAGGCTGACGCCACGGCACTCACTCTAGCCTGGGCAACAGAGTGAGACTCTGTCTCAAAAAAAAAAAAAAAATTAAGAAAGGGTGCCTGGTTCTGAAAAACAGGGCAGGGAGCCCCTCTTGCTCGAGGCCACCAGAGCACCTGTACTTGAGGTGGCTGGGGTGGTGGCTGGGCCCTGCCGTGGCCAAGCGGGTCGGCGGCTCTTGCCCTGGTAAGGGCCAGGCTGCCCAGTGACTGGCACGTGTTGGCTGCCCGGACACTCGGTGAAGGCGTCCTTTGTTCTGGCCGTGGCAGAGCCGGTCCTGAATAGCGGCTTTCTCCTTCTGCGGTGGGGGCGGGGCGCGGGGTGCCATGCTCCCCGAGATGGGATCCTGCGCTGCGGCTTCCCACTGGGGGGCCGTGGGAGGGTCACTGGGCAGTTTCCCGTCTGCCTGGCCCAGGTACCGCCGCCCTCACTTGGACGACAGCCTGCACTCTGCCTGGCCTTCCTCATCCTCATCCTCCCCATCCCGTTGTCTCTCCAGCAGCTTGTCCCGTGAGGTCTTCATACCCCGTTCCTGTCCCCTCCCCACCACACACACATACACACACACACACCCATGCCGTGGCTCCCGGGTGCAGTCAGCTGTGGCTTCGGTTACCTGCTCGGGGCTTGGAACAGTGCCACCACCACGGGCCTCCGGACATCCGCGGGGCGTCCCTGAGTGAGGGTGGTCGTGACGGCGCGCCCTGGTGACTCAGCCATCTGCCTCCCACGCTGGGGTACAGCTGCCGCCGCCACCTCGGGTCCCGGAGCCTGGGCTCGGGCAGGGATGAGCCGAGCGGCGTCACGCCGAGGCCCGCAGGGATGTCACCTCTGCTATCTGGGTCGGGCTGCAGGAGCCTCGGAGCCAGGCGGGAGCCCGGGTCACACCTGCCGGGCTGCGGCACCGTCGCACTCGAGGCCTGGCCGAGGCTTGGTGTCTCGGTGACCTCAGCTCTGGGAAGAAAGGACGTTGGCCTTTTGTGTCTAAAATGGGGTCTCAGGTGAAAGCAACACATATCGACTATGGAAAATTTGAAACATAACAGTAAAATGTTAGAAAAAAGTTAGAGTTACAGAATTTCAGAAAAGCAATTACTCTGTGGAAGAATATAAATACGTTCTTATCCTTTTAAAACGTGTGTCGTCTGGGAGGCAGATCGTCACACGAGCCCCCGAGCCCCACTAGAGTCAGGACGTGGCCGGAGCCCGTGGGGGTCCCTGGGTGAGCCCACGAGGCTCCGGCTCTGTTTCCGTCATTCCCTGCTTGGACTTTGAGCGACAAGCATGCCCCCCCCCCACCCCCCAGTGCGCTGGGCTCAGCTGCGTGGCCCCGGCTGTCGGCCTCTGCGGGGCTCCGCGGTCCGGCCGACCCCGTCTGACCAGCCCACCAGCCGTCATGGGACTCGCAGACAGGCAGGGCCGGCTCTGCCCTAGCCGGGGGCAGGACCCGGCAGATTGGCCTCCGCCCTTTTCTGTTCTGAGGCGTGTAGACGGGACTCGTCTGTTCGGGGTTGGGCGGAGGGGGTGGGGCAGGCGTTGGAAGAGGACTGGACGTTGCAGGGTTAATTACATAATTCTCCTCCCTGGATTTGGGGAAGGAAGGAGGGGGAGCCATGTGTGTGTGGGGGGGGCAGGGAGGGCGGCGCAGGCCAGGTCTGCGTGTGGGGCTCTCAGGTACGGCACACGGGGGGGCCCCGTGGGGGTGGCGCCTTCGCCAGGCTCACAGGTGCAGGGAGGACAGTGGGATGGGGGGGGCGGTGCCCCCCAGGCAGGATCCGGAGGTTGTGGTCTGGTGGGTCTGGGGGGCCAGGGGGTGGGAAGATGGAGACCAGCTGGGAAGCCCCCCCAGGATGATGTCAGCGTGAGGAAGTGGAGAGAGGCGGGGGCTGCAGGTTCCCAAGTGGGCGTGGGGGGTGGTCTTGGTTGCAGGTGGGGTGGTGGGGGGATGGGGGAGTGGGAGGCACCAGACCCACAGTGTGCAGGGGGTTTGGGGTGGGGGGGGCGGTGAGGCCGAGGTCCCAAGGACTCCGAGGTTGCTCTTCCCGGAGAGGACCGGGGTGTCACGGGCTTCAGGTGGTCGGGGATACTGGGCTGGCAGGCTGCAGAGCCCCCCATGGACACCCCTCATCCCCATCCTGCCGGGGGAATGTTCCTTCTGCTCGGCGAAGGAACCCAAGCTGGAAACGCTCCCGTCCGCTGCGCTGCTGCCACAAGGGCCCACGGGGGATTCTCACGCAGCAGAGCTTCTTTCCCTGAGAAGCGTCCGTGGCCCCGGCGCCCACATGGGTTTGAGCACATGGGTTGGAGAGGCCATGTTGCCGAGAGCAGGGCCGGTCGCTCTGGGTCTGGGCTGAGCATTGCCGGCTGCAGACGGACACCATGCTCCACCGCAGGACGCACTGGGGAACTGGGGGGGTGGGGTCTCCCTGTCGCAGCTCCCGTGGGCTTCTGTCCCTGGGGGGCCTATGGTGTCTGTCCCCGACGGGGTGACGTGGGGGTTGGCCCATCAGGGCAGCAGCCCCGCCGCATACACTCGGGGCTCTTGGGTGCGGCGTGCGGTAGCCTGGGGCTCCAGAGCCGGCCCGGGTTCCCTGAGAGTCTGGACTCTGCAGGCCGGCACCGCTGCGATCCACGTCCCTGCGCGACAGTCAGGTCTGGTGGCCACGTCTCCAGCTAGGGTGCACGGGCCTTAGCTCCGTTCCAAACGCACGGTTCTCTTAGTGCGGCGCAGCTTGTCGGAGCCGGCTTTCTCTCAGCCGGAGTAACTCGGGTTTTTAGCACTCGCTGTTCTCCCAGGTCCCCTGGCCGGGGTTTTGCCCGTGGCCGGGGCCGAGTCCAGCAAGAGACGCCACCGCCGTGCGTGGGACCCAGAGGTTGCGCTTCCTGGGGCTGCGTTCCGTGCAGGTGTCGGAACTAGGATGAGTGTGAGGAGGAGGCCGGGACTGCCAGCTGGGGATGGGGGGCTTGGGGCCTTCTCGCTGTCGGAATCTGCATTAGTTTCCGTGGCTGCCGTGCCAGGTGCCACGGCGCGGTGGCTTTTACACACAGAAATGCCCTGCTCCGAGCTCTGAGGGCTGGAGTCAAGGACCGGGTTTGGGCAGGTCTGGCATCGTCTGGTGAGGACCCACTTCCTGGTTCCCGGATGGCGCCTTCTCAGCGTCCTCAGTGGCAGGCGGGGCACGGCTGCGCCAACCCCCGCAGCCGGGTCACTCTCCCTGGAGACCAGGAGGCTGCATGGGGACCTGCCACTGGCCCCTGCCCGGCTTGCGGTGGTGTCTTCCTCACCACATGCCATCGTGGCGTCCGGGCTTCTGGTGGCGCAAGGACACCGGTCGTTTTGGAGGGGAGCCTGCTTGGCGACCTCACTTCCACTTAACAAATCACACCTGCAGTGACCTGATATGCAAATGAGGTCGCAGTCCCAGGTACCCGGCGCCAGCCGTCAACATGGATTTGGGGAGGACACGGCTCAGCTCACGGCGGGGCCGGCACAGGGCTCTTCACGGTCGGGGGGGTCTGCAGGCCCCCACCACCCCCGTGAGGCACGCACCGAAACCCGCCCTCGGCCCCTCCTGCCGACAGTTTTGTAGTAGCGGGTGTGTGACTGGCCAGATAGGGCCGCTGACCGGGGGCCCTGGTCTGGGTGCCGCGTGCCAGGGCCTGTGCCCGGTGGCCCTGTGGGATCGTCACACCATTCCTAGGATGCCACCCAGTGTAAGGTATTTTGGAGGCGGCGAAAAGAAAAGACAGACAGAGGCTGGGTGCGGTGGCTCACGCCTGTAATCTCAGCACTCTGGGAGGCCGAGGCGGGTGGATCGCTTGAGGTCAGGAGTTTGAAACCAGCCTGAGCAAGAGGGAGACCCCGTCTCTACTATAAATAGAAAGAAATTAATTGGCCAACTAATATATATAGGAAAAATTAGCCAGGCATGGTGGCGCATGCCTGTAGTCCCAGCTACTTGGGAGGCTGAGGCAGCAGGATTGCTTGAGCCCAGGAGTCTGAGGTTGCTGTGAGCTAGGCTGACGCCACGGCACTCACTCTAGCCTGGGCAACAGAGACCCTGTCTCAAAAAAAACAAAGAAAAGACAGACAGAAAAGACAGAGAGAGAGTGGGGGCCAAACCATGTGGCTTTATTATACACTCCTGGATGAAGTTCTGGGGCCCCAAGAGAGGGGGCCCCAGAAGTTGCCTCTGTTTGAGGGGGCTGAGGCCTTTAATACCCTTTGGGCCTGTCTAGGGACTTTTGGCGGGAAGAGCTGGGATTTCCATTGTGACCTTAGGTGGTCGTTGGGAAATAGGAGGGGCTGGAGGTATTTGTGGAATCTAGGAGCGGAAAACCGTTCTTATCTGGGGGTACATCTGGGTGTGGTTCCCCTCAGCCGGGCTTGGCAGTTTTGTCCTTGGCGGGTCTGGTCCCGTGAGCCTTTTCTTTTGTGATCTAGGGAAGGGAGGGGGCCCGCCACCAGCCTTACACCCAGCTGTGACGTCTCATCCTCAGACACTCCTTCCCGAGGCCCCAAAGTCGGCCCCTGTCACTGGAGTTAGACGCCCACCCTTGGGTGGCTTTGGAGAAACACCAGTGCTTCTCCCAGCAGGCGCCCAGCACCGTGGAAACGAAGCCTGAGTCTCCCTACTCGGGGTCCCCTGCCACCCCACCGTCCCCGCCTGCAGGTTCGCTCCTCCAACCTGCCGTGCCGGACCCTGGGCAGCCAAAGTGTCTGTGAGGACCAGCCGGGGACAGACTCCGGGTCTGGGATTCCACAGGTCCTGGCTGTGGCCTTTTGTTCTTACTTTTTTGCTTTTAACTTTTGGCTTCTTTATTTTCAGACTCTTTTCCGTGCTGATAATTTAACCATGGTTAATTTAACTCTCCGTGCAATTTACAGAAACTCGTTTTTCTCGACATCGTGATCTAAGCATGTTACTGAACACAGTTTTTAAAGTATCTCTTTGGAGATGGGGTCTGGCTCTGTCACCCAGAGTGACAGCAGCATCATCATAGCTCACTGCAGCCCAGAACTCCTGAGCTCAAGCGATCCTCCTGCCTCGGCCTCCCTAGTAGCTGGGACTACAGGTGATGCCACCACACCTGGCTAATTTCTCCATTTTTAGTAGAGACGGGGTCTCGCTCTTGCTCAGGCTGGTCTTGAACTCCTGAGCTCAACCGGTCCTCCTGCCTTGGCCTCCCCAGCTCCTAAGTACCCGGGGCTACAGGCGTGAGCCACCATGCCCGGCCCTGGGTTAGTTTTCAATGACAGACCGAGCACCATGCATGTCAACCTTTACCTCCTCTGTTCGAGCACCACTGACCGGGTGAGCAGTGTAGACGGCCTGGTAGGCGCAGACCTCAGGGCCGAGGACAGGAGCACACGTGGGCGGCGTTTGGGGGTCGGAGTTGTGGACCCTTGTTTCCTTTCTCTTTCGCTTTCTTTGGGTATTTCCCAAGTCTTCAGTCAGATTATTTTGCGTTTTTTTTTGTTTTTTGGTTTTTGAGACAGAGTCTCACTCTGTTGCCCGGGCTAGAGTGAGTGCCTTGGCGTCAGCCTAGCTCACAGCAACCTCAAACTCCTGGGCTCAAGCAATCCTCCTGCCTCAGCCTCCCAAGTAGCTGGGACTACAGGCATGCGCCACCATGCCCGGCTGATTTTTTCTATATATATTAGTTGGCCAATTAATTTCTTTCTATTTTTAATAGAGACGGGGTCTCGCTCTTGCTCAGGCTGGTTTTGAACTCCTGACCTTGAGCAATCCGCCCGAGTTGGCCTCCCAGAGTGCTAGGGTTACAGGCGTGAGCTACCGCGCCCGGCCCAGATTATTTTTATGACATAAAAAGCCATTGAGGAAACTCTCTCGCGGAGCATATAAACTGTCCCGTCAGGTGGTGCTTGGTTGCCGGTGAGACTTGTCCCCTCCCCAGGAAGTGGCGATTCTTGAGTCCTCCCTGCGGGCTCTGGGGTGGCCCAAGTGAGGCCTGACCTCGGCGTTTCCTTCTCCCCCAGACACTGGCAGGATCCGGCCGGCGGCAGCTGCCTCGTCGGTCCGTGCGGCCCTCCCAGCGCGCTTGGTCACTTCCCCTCCACCCGCCGCCCCGTCCCGGGTCTCCCACGAGAGGTGGGTCCCCGGGGAGAGCGGGAGGCCTGGGGGCTGTGGCTGTAGGGACGGCCCCTGGACACTCCCCCGGGAGACGGCCCATGCAGCACGCAGAGGGACTCGGGAGCTGGCGAGCAGAGCGCAGGACTCGCGATGGCTGCGGCCGCCGTGCCCTCGTCCTTTCCTGGAGTAAGTGCTGGCCCCCCGCGGGGACAGGCCCCAGGTGAGGAAAACCAGCCCGTATTCCCAGCCGTGGGGTCTGACGAGGAGCCGCGGGGCCAGGTGGTCGTGGAGCTCCGTGGGTTTATTCAGGACGCAAATTCACTGAGCTTGGAGATGTCGTTCTTGGAAGCGAACAGAACAAGCATAATTTATTCATGGGCTTTAGCTGGGCTGTTTTTGTACAAAGGGAGCTTTTAAATTTAATTATTTTTAAGCATTAAAGGATGGTGTATCTGAGGCGGCCAGAGGCCCCGGGCGGCCCGTGCCGTGGAGGCCTCGGTCTTCAAAGTGAGGCGGCAGCGACAGCGGAAAGGGACAGGCGGGCGTGAGAGGTGGAGTGGGGGTGGGGGCCCGTGGAGGCCTGGGGCTGTGCCGGGTCGTGACCCCTGGGGGAGGGTGGGAGGAAACTGAGGTGGGGGAGACTGAACCTCAGTCCTGCTGAGACGCAAGACGACAGACTCAGTGTCTCAGACGTCACGGGCCCCACAGCCCTGCCCCCAACCCCAGGCACCTGGGCAGCATCCGAGTCCTGTCGCCACTGGACCCCGGGTCACCCAGGCCGCCTCCCTGGTGCGCACTTGTGCCTTGGTGCACACCTGCGCCCTGCGGCTCACCTGCGCCCTGGGGCTCACCTGCTCCCTGGTGCTCATCTGCTCCCTGGTACTCACCTACATATGAGGCTCACCTGGTCCCTGGGACTCACCTGGTCCCTGGGGCTCACCTGGTCCCTGGCGCTCACCTGGTCCCTGGCGCTCACCTGGTCCCTGGGGCTTACCTGTTCCCTGGGGCTCACCTGAGCCCTGGGGCTCATCTGCTCCCTGGTGCTCACCTGCACCCTGGGGCTCATCTGCTCCCTGGTGCTCACCTGCACCCTGGGGCTCACCTGTGTCCCTGGGGCTCACCTGCTCCCTGGTGCTCACCTGGGCCCTGGTGTACACCTGTGCCCTGGTGCTCATCTACATACTGGGGCTCACCTGCTCCCTGGTGCTTACCTGTGTCCCTGGTGTTCACCTGCGCCCTGGTGCTCACTTGCTCCCTGATGCTCACCTGCTCCCTCGTACTCACCTACATATGGGGCTCACCTGCTCCCTAATGCTCACCTGAGCCCTGGGGCTCACCTGCTCCCTGGGGCTCACCTGTGCCCTGAGGCTCACCTGCTCCCTGGTGTTCACCTACATATGGGGCTCACCTGCACCCTGGTGCTCACCTGTGTCCCTGGGGCACACCTGTTCCCTGGTGATCACTTGCATCCTGGTGCTCACCTGCGCACTGGTGCTCACCTGCATCCTGGGGTTCACCTGTGTCCTGGTGCTCACCTGAACCTTGGTGCTCACCCGTGCCCTATGGCTCACCTGTGTCCTGGTGCTCACCTGCGCCCTAGGTCTCACCTGCATCCTAGGTCTCACCTGCGTCCTGGGTCTAACCTGCATCCTAGTGCACACCTGAACCTTGGGGCTCACCTGTGTCCTGTGGCTCACCTGTGTCCTGGTGCTCACCTGTGCCCTGGGGCTCATCTGCACCCTGGGCTCTAGCTTCACGCAGCCTCTGAGGTTCTCCGTCGAGGTGGTCGTGTTTGCTTTCCAGATCCTGTGGCTTTGGGGACGGTCCCGCTGAGGCCCACAGCCTCAGGCCTGGGCTGTGCTGTGGCTCCTCCTGCTGCAGGTGCCCGCCGTCCTGGGGTGACCCCATGTGCGGCGAGCTCGCCGTGGGTGTTTGGTGGCCATGGGGGGACGCGCCCTGAGCTGCGTCCCCTGCCTTTGGGGACGGCCACGCGTGAGGGTGCGTGTTGGTGTCAGAGGCTGTGACCTGGGCCAGGGGTCAAGCGGTCGATGCCCCGTGGGCCCAGGGCAGTGGGAGACCCACGTCAGGGGGGGATGGCGATAAGGCCATAAGACACTCCTCCCAGAAGGGACTGTGGTCGCAAGTTCACGGCAGTCGTTCAGAGAAGGCTGCTGAGATGAGGATGGTTTGTGACTTGCGAGTCGGACGCAGCCTGTGTCCCGAGCAAGTGATCACCTGCATCCTGGGGTTCACCTGTGTCCTGGTGCTCACCTGAACCTTGGGGCTCACCCGTGCCCTATGGCTCACCTGTGTCCTGGTGCTTACCTGCACCCTAGTGCTCACCTGCGTCCCCAGGAGCAGCCAGTCCCCGGCGCCATCTGGCCTGGCAGGGCCTGCAGGGGGCAGGCGCTGGGTCGGAGGGCCCTCGGGCAGTCAGCGTGCACTGGGCCCCGGCCGGCCCCAAGCGGGTCCTCCCCACGTCTGGCGGGTGGTGTCCTGCCGTGTGCACCCTGAGGGTGACAGGGTGACGTGGGTCCCCGAGCCACACAGCGTCGGGGGCTGGCTGAGCATCCGGAGCCACTGCTGCCAAGAGGGGCCTGAGCACCGGGCAGCCCCGAGCCCAGCGTTGGTGGGGACGGACACTTGAGCCTCAAGGTGACCCGGGGAGTCACCTCTCCTCCCAGGGTCTCAGTCCCTGCGACGGCAGGTGTGGACACAGAGAGCCGAAGCGGGTTGTGTGAGGGTCTGACGCATGACATGTGAAAGTCCTCAGCTCCACGCTGGCCTTGGACAGGCACTCAGGAAGTCAGCCGCGTGCGCCGTCCTGCCAACGCGTCTGCCGGCAGGCGGGAGTTCTGGAGGGCGCAGACCTGCGGCCGTGGCGGCGGATACGACAGTTAGAAACGGCTCCTGGGCGGCGCGGTGGGTCTTCCTGGCTGTGAGCCTGCGGCCCCGTGCCGGGGTCTGGGTGTGCTCAGCTTGAGAACTTCCTGACTCCCGGGTTTCCCTCCAGTGGCCGCCCAGGTGCGGGAAGGGCTGGTTGGCTCATCCGGGTCCACCCTGACCTCGCCCTGCCGTGAATCCCCAGCCTGGGCCACCGTGGCACCTGGGGCTCAGCACCAGCCCCTGGGAAGCTGAACCCCCACCTGGAACCGGGACCCTGGCAGGGGCAGGCTATGTGTGCGCCGGCCGTGCAGGCAGCTGTTGTCACCCTGAGTTGTGATTTGCAGCATTTGGGGGATAACCAGTAGGAAAGGTGGATCAGCCAATGTATATGCAGAATTCGTTTGCGTGAGTTGTCACCACAAGCATGGGTCCTGACAGTGCTGTGGCAGACACGGAGCATGTCCCTTGTCGTCACCCAGCAGCGCCCTGACCGGGACGGGCACCAGTCTGCGCCGAGCGCTGCCAGGGCAGCCGTGTGTTCCGGACGGGGCCGGTGCCCAGGCCGTGGAGTGGGGCTGGTCGCGCCAGGCGCTCCTGCCCCCTGCAGATGGGGACCCCCAGCCCGGCCCTCGCGCAGCTGGGGAGCAGCAGAGCAGCCGGTCGGGGCGCCCTGGGCTGGGGCTGACCTCACGGCGTCCTCGCTGGGGGGGGGGGGGTTCGGTTCTGCCTCTTGCACACTCGTGCCCGGTGGGGCCACCCGGGAGGCCTGTGTCACTACATTCTGGGTGTGACCAAGGGTTCTGGGCCCACAGCGCCTCGTGGGCCTGTCTTGGGGGCTTTGGAGACGCCCAGAACAAACCGGCCGGTGGAGAATGTGGGGGTGGGGAGGGAGGCAGAGTGGCTGGGCGAGTGGTCCGGACTCCTGGGGACATAAAGTGTGGCTTACCTGCCCTGCAGACCAGGTGCAGACCAGGTGCATCAGTGACCTGCTTAGGTCCCAAACCGCTTCTCCAAACTTAAAAGATGCTTCGCGTAAAGACGTATATTTTTAACTTAAAAAAAAATCTGGGAAGCGGTGAACACGCCGTGTGCCACGTCTGAGCTGGGACTGGACCCGCCTCAGAGCTCAGCAGCCCGGAAGCTCGTGCGTGCGTTCTGTGGCCAAGAGGCGCCGGTCGGGCTCGTGCCAGGCGTGCCCAGCCCGTCTGCGAGGTGGAGGAGCCGCCGTGGCTTGGGTCGGTGACGCGGTTTGGACGCCAGCCCCCCCCCCCACTCCTGCTCCTGTTCGGGGTGATCGGGCCCGTCCCGAAGTTGCGTGGGGGGAGTTGAAGCAGATGCCCCGACTCTGCGCCGATGAGTTCGCGTCTGGAGGATGCTGGGCCGGCGAAGGAGGCGCGGCTGGCGCCGGCCCGTGAAGAGCTCCTCGTGCGCGCCGTCCCTGTCCTCGCGCTCCGACCAAGTGCCAAGGTGTTCCCTGCTCTGGACCTGATGACACACCGAGGTCGTTTGCGAGGCAGCTTTGGGGGCTCCACGGGAGGGGCTGCTCCCGGGGCCACACGGGACCTGGAAGCTGCTTCATCCCCGAGGGGGGGACAGCGACGCCCCCCCCCCCGAGTCCGAGTCGCCTGGGTATCGAGTCAGGTGGCAGATGTGACGTCGAGGTGCCCTGCGGCTGCCGTAGGGGCTTGGGGACTGTCCTCGGGCTGACGCTCTGAGACATTTCCTGCGTAGGGTCCTGCCTTCATTCATTCGTCCGTCTGCCCTGTCACCCAGACGCCGGGAGGCAGCGGTGGAGGACGGGCCCCGGATTCTCCCCTTGTTTGCTGGAGAGCGGACAGGCGGGCTCTGGAGGCAGAGCAGGCTCACCTGCACAGACAGGTAGTTCAACGTCCCAGGTTGTGATTGTCATCAGCGATGATAGAGAGGGAAAGGAGGGCGGGGCCGGGGGCACCACAGGCCACGCAAGGCCACGTGGAGGACCCACGGGGTGAGGCTCGGAGGGCTGGGCGGCGCCATGGCGGGGGCGGGGTACGCCCAGCAGCTGTGGGGGGCAGAGCTGGCACGGATCAGTGGGGAGGCAGGACGGGACAGCAGGGGCGGGCGGCGGGGGGCCCGGGGCGGGAGGAGTTAATTCGCTGACACCTGGTGCCACCCACTTCCTGTTCCAATCACAGTGCACGCTGTCATCGGTCCCTGTCGCCGAGTAAGATCACTTGCGAGGAGTGGAAAAACCCCGAAACACGTTCTCAAATTAAGGAAAGTGAGATGAGGAGGCTCTGCGGGGAGGACTGACCCCGGGGCTCCTCCCCGCTAGCCGTGCGTTTCCCGGGGGCAGCGCGGCGCCCACCCCGAGCCAGCTTGTCGGAGCCACGAGTTGTTATTTTTCATCTCCTGAGAGAGCCTCCCGTCCCCGTCACACGTCAGACAACCCCCATGCCTCGCCGACACTCACCGTAATTACAGCCCTGCAGATAAACACCGGCCCGACGGCCAGGGAGGAGCCGGCTCGGCCCCCGGGCTGACCGTGTCCCCAGCCACCTGCCGCTGCCCTTCACGGGCTTGCCGTGCTAGCAGGCGTAGAGGTGGCTTTGCTGCAGCTATTTCAGCAGCTGCCACGTGGGAAGACACCCACATCAGGGTGGCCGTCTGCGGGAGCCACGGATTCCACGGAGGCAGCGACTTCTGTGCCAGCGTCACCCGCGCCGGCCGGGGCCTCTGCTCTGGCCCCACCCTGCGGCCCCGCCGGGCCGCCCGTCCCTCCCGGTCACCTCCCTGGTCTCCCAGGTCCGGGTTTTATTCCCAGGGCTCTGCCTTTGTGTCTGGATGCGGCCTCCTCTCCCCGGACAGCCCGGGAGGCGGCCCCGCGGACAATGGCGCCTCTGACGCGGGCGCTCAGGGCCGCTCTGCAAGGCGGTTTCCCACGGGGGAGGTAGCGCGGGGCGCGGAGGCGTCCACGAGAGGGGCCCGCGTGGCCGGGCTTTCCCCCCCCACACAAGGGAGCTCGGGGAGCCGCTCCGGGTGAGCAAGGGGGTCCCCGGGGTGGGGACAGAGGAGCGACGGGCATGGCGGCCGTGGTCCCCACGGAAAAGCAGCGTCTGCGCTCGGCGCCCGTCCCTGGCCGCAGGCCGATGGGTTCGAGTCCAGCGTGGGCGTCCGAGGCTTCCACTGACACCCGCCCCCACCACGATGCCGGGGCCCTCAGATGCCTTCACAGGCCGGAGCCTGTTCCTGGGGACACCCCGCCTGAGGTCAGAGGTCACACCACTCAGCCCGGGGAGCGAGGGACAGAGGGGACAGCCCCCGGCCAGGGACCCTCCCCTCCCTCTCTTGTCGCCGGCGGGTGGTGGGTGGCCTTTCTGCGCCTCTGTTTCCCACACCTGCGAGGACACGGCCTCTGTCACTCACGTGGCCCCGGACTGCGGTGCCCACGGCGTGGCCACGCCAGGAGGCGGCTCCCGTGGGGCCCGGCCCTGCCCGCCTGGGCGGGGGAGACTTGCTCAGAGGGAGTTTCGGTCCTGCTGGAAATTCCACGGAATGGAGGGTGGCGTTTTCCTTCTGTCGTCGCCGGTGCTGGTGTGCAGTGTGCACCGCTGGCTCTCCGGGGGCTCGGGGGCTGTCCCCGCACGGCGCTGTCCCCCCCCCCGTGGCCAGGGCTCCCGCCCAGGCTGCCTGCCTCGTGCCCGGCTCTCTGCGTTTCTTCCGAAATGAGCAGGACGGCTCCTTTTGTCAAAGGCATCGAGACGACTCTACTTAGCGGAGGGGCGTGTGGGGCCCCCCTCCGGGGCTGGCCCTGCGACCCCTCCGCCCCGGTGACGGGTCCCCGCGTGTGACTGTGCCTGGACAGCCGGGGACTGTCCCCTCGGCACACCCATAACGCCTTTCAGGAGGCTTAGTTTCGGGGAGACACGGCTCCCTTAGTGTTTGGTTACTGGAGCTGTTTAGAATTTCAAACGTGATTTAGGAGATCCAGAAAAATGCACCAGCCAAGCCCTGTAAGCAGGCGAGGCCGGTGGGGGAGGCCGGTGGGGGAGGCCGGTGGTGTCTCCTCCTCGCTCCTCCTGGTAGGACCATGGGGTCCCCGGTGGTCTCACTGCCGGCTCCCCCCCCAGCCTTCTCCCCTTTCCTTCCCTCTATGACTTTGTGATGAAATTGTAGGGGTACTCTCCCCCCGTGGGGAGGGCCCGCCGCTCTTGACTTGTTCTCTCATTGGCGTCCGTGTGTGTTGGCGTCCGTGTGTGTTGGCGTCCGTGTGTGTTGGCGTCCGTGTGTGTTGGCGTCCGTGTGCCTCCGGCTGCGGCTGTGAGCCCGGGACTCAGCGGACCTGTGCCGGCCATGAGCTGCAGGGCGCAGGCCAAAGGTGACCGTGTGCCCCGTGCCTCAGTCCCTTCCTGTAGAAGGGGGCGGTAGGAGGAGCTGCCTTGCGGGCTGGCGGCCCGAGCTGGGGTGAGGGTCCAGCCCCCCCCCGTGCCTGTCTTCTCCCCAGTGGTCACTGTCTCCGCCTTCGCTCTCAGCCCCCGTAGGGAGGAGCTCAAGGAAGGGAGGACTGTGCATAGGGACACGGCCCTAGTCCCAGCCAGGCCGCAGGACTCCTGCAGGTGCGCACGTGTGCGTGTGAATGTGTGCGTGTGCCTGTGTGTGTGTGCACGTGTGTGCATGTGTGCGTGTGCATGTATGTGTGCGTGTGCCTGCGTGTGTGTGCGTGTGTGTTCATTTCTCCCGCTGTGCTGCCCTCGTGCCCATTGCTGTATAGCTTGGAGGTTGTGGATCCCGCAGGCTTTGGACATGCAGGACTGGCGGGGGGTCCGGACGTTGCCAGTGTCTGGCGGCCTTACCTCCTGGAGGCTGTGAGGGTGGCGCGGTTCAGGGCGTCCTCAGTCTGGGCTGGCACCTGATACATAGCGGGCACACAGAGGGCACATGGTGGGCACATAGCGGGCACATAGTGGGCACATAGCGGGCACAGTGGGTATGTAGCGGGCGCACAGCGGGCACAGCGGGTATGTAGCGGGCACATAGCGGGCACAGCGGGTATGTAGCGGGCACATAGCGGGCACAGCGGGTATGTAGCGGGCGCACAGCGGGCACAGCGGGTATGTAGCGGGCGCATAGCGGGCACAGCGGGTATGTAGCGGGCACATAGCGGGCACAGCGGGCATGTAGCGGGCATACAGCGGGCACAGAGGGTATGTAGCGGGCACATAGCGGGCACATAGCAGGCACAGCGGGTATGTAGTGGGCACACAGCAGGCACAGTGGGTATGTAGTGGGCACACAGTGGGCACACAG
>VSMD01074200.1:0-16225 GCA_008750895.1 Mirza zaza | reverse complement strand
CAGGAGTTTGAGGTTGCTGTGAGCTAGGCTGACGCCACGGCACTCACTCTAGCCTGGGCAACAAAGCGAGACTCTGTCTCAAAAAAAATAAAAATAAAAAAATAAAAAATAAATAAAAGTAGTTGATTGGTATTAATTGTAATTTGGTCAAAGAAAAGTCTTTATATCAACTGTTTAGTACTGTTTTTATTTTCCATAAAAACTTTTAAAGGGATTAACTAATTGAAAGGGAGTGATTGATTCTGACCAAATCTGACAAATTACTAGTGGGTGACAAGATACAGTTCAAATTGGGACCACCTAACAAAAGTTTTCAACTCAGCATATCTTTGGAAATTTTTCATTGATTTTGAACCACTCTGGTATGTGAACAGAAAATACAGAAATGCAGACTACAAGTAGCTGAGGTCCATTCTACAGAAAACCACTAGCAATGGGTATGGTACTTTAACAGTTAATTTCTTTGTCATCTTCTAAAAAGAGGACATATACATACTGCTACCTCTTTATTTGCCATAGAAGAGGTTATCTTGTCAAGTCACATAAGGGTCAAGTTTGACCATCACAGTAGGAATTCTTTGGCAGAGTGTTTTCAGCCCTCAGAGAACAGTCACACTCTATCTGATTCACATGAATGAAGAGGGTCCTAAGAAGTCAGAGGAAGTTCTTCAACTGATCTTGTGGTTAGAATAAACACTTCAGGGTGATCATATACGTTTTTAAATCAATTCTAAACATCTCCTTATTTGCAGATGTTTTTCCGCATGACAAGGACTCAAAGGCCATATCCTACGAAATTCCCCAGGAAAGCTGTATTCCAAGCCCATTTACTTGAGGTTGGCTTGGACCTGGCCCAGTTTTGGAAAAAGGAAAAGGAGCATACAATCTAAAAAGCAATTATCTCTTATCAACTATAGATCTGAAGTTCTAGGCTGCCTTAAGATCTGTCTGACCTGCTCTGCCCCTACCCAGCCAAATTTCTCCAAAACATTTAAGCACTAGTATTATAAGCCATTAATCTGGGCATTACAGCATTACCACAGATAGCATCTATGAGTAATAGTGTTCCAAAGCTAGAAAAAAAATTTTTAATTCGTTTTTGGAAAAATTGTGAAAATAAAAAGGATAGTCTAAGATGAATTTATTTAGGGGGTACATGTGCAGATTTGATACATAGATACACTGTGTAGTGGTAAAGTCTTGGCTTTTTGTGTAACCCTCACCTGATTGGTGTATATAGTTCTCATTAGGTGATTTCTCATCCCACATACCCTCCTGTCCTCCCGAGTCTGTAATGTCTCTTATTCCACTCTCTATGTCCACATGTACTCATTATTTAGCTCCCACTTGTAAGTAAGAACATGTGGGATTTGACTTTCTGTTGCTGAGTTATTTCAATTGGTCATTAAATATGAAATGTCTGATTTTGAATCAAAAGTTTAGTTTATTATATCTCAAGCAAGAAGCAGTACAATTAATCAAAATATGTGCCTAAACTACTGACAAAGTTTTGCCATCTTAATGGTAGCTTATTTATGCCAGCAGCAAAGAAGCCTGGAGAGTGAGTGGTGATGACACCGAGAAAGGCAATTTCCACAGCTTGTTGAACACTGAGTATTTTTCCTTGCAAGAAGTGGTCCAAAGCCTGGAAGAAGTGGTAGTCAGTTGGTGTAAGGTCTGGTTAATATGGTAGATAACAGAGTTTTCAAGTCTAAACTTTGTCTTTTGAGCAGCACTGTTTGTGCAACATGTGGTCAAGTGTTGTCTTACAAGAGGATTGGCCTGTCTCTATCGACCAATCTTGGCTTTAATCACAGGCATCCTCATCATTTCATCCAGTTGATTGCAGAAGACATACATTCTAATCCATTAACCAGGTTTCATGAAGCCATCGTCGATAATAACAGCGCTAGACCACCAGACACTATTAGCTTTTTCTGATAAATATTTGGTTTTGGACTGTGTTTCAGCATTTCATCTTTATCTAACCATTGTGTCAAACGCTTGCTATTGTCAAGAAGAGTCCACTTTTCACCACACGTAACAATATGGTATAGAAATGGTTCACTTTTATGTTGTCACAGCAAAGAAAGGCAAGCCTTGAGATGAATTCTCTTTTGATTTTCGTTTAATTTATGTGGTACCCATCCATCCAGCTTCTTTACCTTGTCCATTTGTTTCAAATAGCCCAATACTGTTGGAACAGTAACATCAAACTTTGCTGCTTATTTACGCATAGGTTGAGATGGATTTGCTTCCACTACAGCTTTCAGCTCATCATTATCCACCTTGGTCTCAGGTTGCCCACGTGGCTCATTTTTAAGATTAAAATCACCAGAATATAACTTCTCAAACCACTGATGTACTATGTGTTCATTAGCTACATCCTTCCCAAACACTTCATTGATATTTCGAGCTCTCTGTGCTGCATTGGTTCCACCACAGAACTCATATTTGAAAATAACTCAAATTTTTTACTCATCCATGGTTTCATTAAAAAAAAATTTGATATAATCATAAGCCAAACCATGCATTTGAAAGAATAAGGATGTACCTTCACAATAAAAATAAAATAAGAAATGTTAAAGTGAAATGTCAGAGATATCAACTGCCAAACTTAGTACTTAATGAAATCGGACATTCGATACTTAACTTCCAGTTCTGTCCACATTGCTGCAAAAGACATGATTTCATTAATTCTTATGGCTGAGAAGTAATCCATGGTACATATATATACCACTTTCTTTATCAAATCATAAAATGAATAGAAAATTAGGATTCGATTTTTCTAACATTGTTAATGTACTTAGTGATTTCTGTTTATTGAAATTACTTATCTTCACATAATGAGAAAGTGTTTTAAACTTTAGCTACTCTAAGCTGAACTTAATCTTTCTTTAAAAATATGATCACCTCTTTTGCTTTAACCTCTTTTAAATTTGAAATTCTTATATTTAAAATTTCAATAGTAAATTTGAAAGTCCTGTATTTCCTTTGCAACATAGTGAAAGGCCCATCAAGTTTAATCTTTATGAACAAAAATTTATCTTCATATTCTTAAATTTATATCATAGTTACTATTGTCCAATTTTTACTGTCCAGTTACTACTGTCTCAATTTTTTTTTCTATCTTCCCAGAAAGTCAAAAGACTCCACACATCATTCTTTTTTTATCAACCCCACATATTTTAAGCCCAGAACAATGCTGGGCACAGAGCAGGAATCTTTTTCTTTTTTCTTTTGGTACAATACTCTCATAAGATTTATATAAGATTTTATCTGTCTTGATTTCATTGGGGCATTGAGTTCTTAGAAAGTCATCATTACAAATGTTACAAATTCCTTTTACATAGAGTTACCACGGTAGAAATTGTAAAATTCTAGCCATTCATTATCCATGAACAGAAGGTGCAGAGACAATTTTAATGGCGGGAGGGTTGGAGTTGAGGCCTTCCTGGTCTTAGGCAAAGCTGTGAATAGATGGTTCATTTCAAGCACCTCCTTTCCACCCTCATCAATGTCTCCATTTTCCTTTCCTCCTCCAATTTCCTATCCCATTCCATCCCTCTAAATCTCCTTCACCATCCAGCTAATCACCGCTAACTAATTAAGATATTACTTAATAACGGATGAATTTACCATGGTCCCAGGAATAGTTGTACTCTCACTGAACAGGGCAGGAATCTTAATGAACATGGCTGTATGACTTTAGGTCACATACATGAATTAGCTTGGTGGGAAAACAAAATTTGTGAGAATTATGACAACTTTCTAAAACATTTCAAGGGTCTATAAGCATCTGATATCTATGGTCATACTATGAAAGTACTAGATAACTAGTCTCAATGAAATGTGTAAATTAATATAAATCTGTCTGCAAATAGTTAATTTTAAAATCTTATTTTTTAAAAATATTTTTAATGTTTTCCATTTTAAAAAATATTTTTTATAAAAGTATTAATTATGGAGAAACTATACAAATTCAATTGAGTAGAAATTCTTTCATTTTAATTTCATTTCAGATTGCTATATGCTTTTTATAAAGCAAAGTACCATAAACATTTTTCTTTACATTCGATGAAGTATCAACAGAGTAGAGATCAAAGATTTTCTACCTGTTTGGTGATAGATTCTAATACTCTGACTAAACAATCTCAGGAATTCCAGAGATCAGGGAACAGGGGAGACAACATATGGCTATGGCCTTCCCTATATTAGGGCCTGACAAGCAGCAATGTATCTATAACAAACCAAGCACTGCCATAGGGTGTGTCCCCAGGCTGGCATGTGGCTCATCCCTCTTTCTGGCCTAGATATATAAAAGGCAAATCAGATACTCAGAGCAAGATCCTAAGCCCTTGAAGTATTTGGGGGTTCTGGATAATCACAGTTAAAAGTTACAAAGCAGAACTGCTGTCTTTGTTAAAGATCATTCTAAGAAATGAAAAAGAATCATATAAACTACTATCAATTCTACATCAAAACAGATCCTAAATCCAGGATTTAGGAATAGATCCTAAATTTATAATAAATTCTAAATTTTAATTAGGATTTTAAATTTTAATTTAAATTACAAATAAATCCTAAATTTTTCATGCTTTCAACAGCTACAATGACAGTCCAAGCCATTATTATCTTTTCACTGGTATAAATGCGACAATACCTTAACTGGTTTCCTTGCCTCTGTCTCTAGTTCCTTTTCCTTACTTCTTTTGTAAGTGTTTTTTAAAAGCATAAACCTACTTTTGCTTAAAACTGTCCAGTGATTTCGCCACTGCAACTAAATAAAATTTAAACTTTACCTCAATTGATAAGACTGTTCGTATACTGAGAACCCCACCTCCTATCATACTAGGCAACTTTTTAACCCTTAAAACTTCCAAGTTGGCCGGGCGCGGTGGCTCACGCCTGTAATCCTAGCTCTCTGGGAGGCCGAGGTGGGCGGATCCTTTGAGCTCAGGAGTTCGAGACTAGCCTGAGCAAGAGCGAGACCCCCATCTCTACTATAAATAGAAAGAAATTAATTGGCCAACTAATATATATAGAAAAAAAAATTAGCCGGGCATAGTGGCACATGCCTGTAGTCCCAGCTACTTGGGAGGCTGAGGCAGCAGGGTTGCTTGAGCCCAGGAGTTTGAGGTTGCTGTGAGCTAGGCTGACGCCATGGCACTCACTCTAGCCTGGGCAATAAAGTGAGACTCTGTCTCAAAAAAAAAAAAAAAAAAAAAAACTTCCAAGTCAGTTCCCAGGCTATGTACTAGCTGAATTCCTTCTACTTTCTTCTTGGAATGTTCTTTGATTGGGTCTTCATTAAGTTTTCCCTTTCTCATCACTCAGGTCTTAGCTCCAATGTACTTCCTCAGAGGTCTGTTCTAACTGCCCTAGTGATAACTACCCAATCAGCCACTACCACCTCTACTTTCACCCTATGGTCATTATTTTATATTTGCTCTCTAGCACTTACTATTTTAAATTCTTTACCTGACATGTGTTTTATCTAACTTCCCTCATCATCACATAAGTGAGACAAGTAATTTGATCTTTCATAGCTCTATCTCTGACATCTAGCTAATAGGTATTACCTAGGTCAGTGTCCAGAACATTATAGGCACTTATTAATACTTTTAATCCAATGATTTATATTATACCATAATTATATAACAATAAACACTGTCTTTTTTTGCATGCCCTTTCCCCCTTCCCTATTTTCACTCCCTCTTTCCTCCTGAAATCTTCCAAGAAAAGTAACTTTCACTACCTTTTGCTATTAAATACAAACTGCTTCTCTCTTCCTGTTTCAGCAAACAGCATTACCGCTTGTGGCAGAAACTCACAGCTGTCCTTTAAAATTTGTTCTTCCTTTCTTCTATGACAGCTGCCCAGCTCTGCTACGTTTCCCATCCTCGCTGTATTAGGTGTGGCCACATGACTAATGCTCTCCAAAGGAACATAACCATATGTGATACGTGTCATTTCTAGTCCTGGCTTATTACACTCCTCCCTCCTCTTTTTTCACTTCTGGCAATAGCCTTGGAAGGGATATGTAGAGGGTAGCAGATCTTCCAATCTGGTTCCCTGAATGACTGTATGCATGGTTAGATATTCTTAATTGTGCACTGAGGTAAGCAACAACCACTCAAGTTTATTAAGTGAAAAAAATATATATAAACTTCTTATTCTTTAAGCCACTGAAATATGAGGTTCTCTTTGTTACAAAAGTTTAGTCTATCCCAACTAATAACCCATTCATCCAGTTAGTTAAGCAGAAACTTTACAGTAGGAGTGGAGGCAGGGATAGAACTCACAACACATATTCAACCATCAAGTTCTAGCCATTTTACGTCCTTATGATGTAATTCATCTGTCTTTTCATTACCTGTGCCCATTCCCTAGTTGTGGCTATAATCATCCTATCTAGATTTACTGCAACAGCTTTCTAATAGACTTACAAAAGTCAATCCACTTTCTAAAGTGCAAAGTGACAGTATAAAATAAATGTGAATGTGTACCCCTTTAGTACACACTGCTGCCTTCTAGAGAATAGCTATACAAAGCCTATAAAATCCTTTATTATTTGGGTCTTGCTCCAAGAACACACAAAACCTTCGGCCTGAAACGGCTGGGCAAATGCTCATTTTCCAGAGCAAGGAGATAAAGCCAGGGAGATAACAAAGCCAAGAATAAAACTTTAAAGAAGCTAGTGATACTTTATGTTTCAAATATTTTTAATAAACTAGTTTTTAATAAACTTTTAAATAAACTACTTTTTAGCAAGCTTTTAAAAGTTAGCATTGATAAAAGAATGAAAATGATGGTTTTATTAAGGACAAGAAAAACTCATGATGATTTATTCAAAAATTTTGCAAACTAGGTACTTTCCACCTTATTATTTAATGCGAAACAAGCAAATGCTGAAAAGGTATGCAGACAGAGGGGCTTCAATTATAAAGCAAATTCCAAGGTAGGTGGAGTTAGAAGGGAACATAGCCAATTTCAGGCATCACTCAATTCAGTAATTTATAGCATTATCAACATAATATTTCATGTTATGATTAGACTGCTGTGCTTACAAATGTAAAGACAAAAGTAACAGAGACTGAAACTGTGTTTTGAAATGAAAAAATTTAAATGCCTGGAAAATTAAACCACTGTTGTAATAGAAAACAGATCATCTAAAGGTAGACAAATGAAAATCCAGGAAGCCTCCAAATAAACACAGAAGATCTAGATCACAAAGAATCAAACTGATGTAGCAACTATATTTATGATGCTTTTATTTTTCATGGATTAAAAAAATTACATTCTTGAGGCCTATTTTTTTTTTCACAAAAAGCAAACTCCTACTGAAAAATAAACAGAACTGAAAAACATATAGTCAGGTTCTTAGGTGTTACATAATAAATTTATATACTTAAAAAATCTAGGCCGGGTGCAGTGGCTCACGCCTGTAATCCTAGCACTCTGGGAGGCCAAGGGGGGAGGATCGTTTGAGCTCAGGAGTTCGAGACCAGCCTGAGCAAGAGCGAAACCCCGTCTCTACTAAAAATAAAAACAGATTAATTGGTCAACTAAAAATATACAGAAAAAATTAGCTAAGCATGGTGGCACATGCCTGTAGTGCCAGCTACTCGAGAGGATAAGGCAGAAGGATTGCTTGAGCCCAGGAGTTGGAGATAGTTGTGAGCTAGGCTGACATCACGGCACTCTAGCCCAGGCAACAGAGTAAAACTCTGTCTCCAAAAAAAAAAAAAAAAATCTAAAAATATGATATGAACAACCCAAATTTATTTCTACAATTAAAGACAAATTCCAAGTAATAAACTCAATAAACTAGCAAAACACACACACACACCTCCTGCGTTAAATTAGAAAAACAAAACAGTAACTCCAACAAGCAATTATTCTTGGATGGCAAAAACTAAACTTTGTAAAGACCCAGAAATAATGATCTCAACATTAAATATTTAGAATTTCAATTTCTACTAAATACTTTCATCTATAAATCTCATTAACAGTTTCTGAAAGGAAGCAGATACTATTTCTTTGTCCTCTAGGGAAGTAACACCTTATTAAAAAAAAAAACAAAAAAACCAAACACTTTTTTTTAACTTTCCACCTTAGTATGGTTAACAAAATATCAAAATGTAAAGTCATTAGACTTATAAATAAAACTTACATGTGAAATTTCACATGATTTTAAATATTTGATGCTATCAAAATATTTTTCATTAACAGATTTCTCATTAGATATTTAAGGAGCTTTCAAGAAGCTTAAAATAGAATGAAATTCAATATGGCTAAAGGAGATTCACAAATGGAAATATCACACAACTGGCTAACCTGCTGGAAGACAAAAACTATAGCATATCTCATTTGGCAAAAATAAATTATATTTGGAGGGTAAGAAGGCAGAGACAGTAAAACTCAGCAGACCCTTTGCTAAACAACAACTCTAAAAATTGTCATCAGCTTAATGGTACCACTAAAGCAGACTTGAGAGGCCCCTAGAGCTCCCCACCTAGAAAATACTTTTAGGTAATCAAGGTTGGATTCAGAGTCTTACCAGGGAAGCACTCCAACATAATAAAAATAAACAGTCTTTCTGTCAAAAGACCCTTAATTCTACCACTTACTGATCTGTATGATCTTGAAAATGCACATAAATTTTCTCAATGTTTCTTTACCTTTAAAATGTGCCTAAGAATAAAAATACCCATATCAGAAGACTTTCTTTTATAATAATTCTTTGAAAGGGAACTATAAATAATAAAAGTGCTACACACGAATGTTAATTAACTTTGTTCCTTCTTTTTCCTTTTTTTATGAACAACAAATATTTACTGAAACTCTGAGTTAGGCACTATGCTAAGTAAGCACTAGCAGATGGTTGAACCAAACGAACAAAAAACCACATTTGTAGCTGTTTAGAGCTTTAAAGTATGGTGGTAATACAGATATAAATTATAATACACTATAAGTACTACATAGAATAATGAATAATATTCTCTGAACACATAGAGGAAGATGCACTCAAGGATGCCTGAGGGATTCAGGGAAGATTGCAAAAGAGGTAATGCCTGAACTGCACACTGAAGGAAAAAAAACAAATTTGTCAGTCTAAGGTAATAGGAAGTATAATTCTAAATAAAAGGAAACAGTTTATGTAGATTCAGAGAAGCATTCAAGAGTACAGCATGTTTAGGGAACTACAAATAGTTAACAATGCTATTATCTAAGAGGGCTAGGGATGGCAGTGGGTAAGAAAGGCGGGAGAGAAGAACATTAAGGAGAAAAACCAGAGGCAGGGAAACCAATAAAATCCTGTTTGCACTGGTCTGAGACATAATCCATACATAAGGCTTACTGTATACGTTTGACTAAAATAGGAAATAAAGTTAAAGGAGCAGACCTTTTTCCTAGAGAATGGGATAAATAAGTTTGATAACAATGTTTAATTTAAGGTACCAGATCATCTAGGTAATGTCCAGTAAACACACAGGTTTAGAAATCAGAAGAAACATCAAGGCTTGAAATTTAGATTTGTGAGCGCTCAGCATTAAGGACATGGGTGAGATTCTCCTAACACAAGAAGGTGGCAACTCTTTTTGGTTTTTTTGGTTTTGGGGGGTTTTTTTTGGAGACAGAGTCTCACTCTGTTGCTCGGACTAGAGTGCCGTGGAGTCTGCCTAGCTCACAGCAACCTCAAACTCCTGGGCTCAAGCAATCCTTCTGCCTCAGCCTCCTGAGTAGCTGGGACTACAGGCATGCACCACCAGGCCCGGCTAATTTTTTCTATATAGTTCTAGTTGGCCAATTAATTTCTTTCCGTTTATAGTAGAGACGGGGTCTCGCTCTTGCTCAGGCTGGTCTCGAACTCCTGAGCTCAAACTATCTGCCCCCCTCGGCCTCCCAGAGTGCTAGGATTACAAGCGTGAGCCACCAAGCCTGGCCAGCAACTCTTTACCCTATAACTGCCTTTCCCATTTTATATGCTCAAAAAAGTAGACTATTCCGTCAGGGCTAAAGGAAGTACAATATAATCTTGATCTTACAGTTAAGTCAGTGATATGAGATTTCCATTCTTGAAACTTGTTTGGTCATGTTATTTCATATGTTATTAGTAATCTTTTTATTAGCACGGTTCCAGACTTGTCCAGGGCCTCCCAGAAGATCCTCTGTATTACCTGGAATCTCCAAAACTCCCTACACTGATCTACATCAGGAGGGTCCTCCAGATTAGCAACACCTTCTTCCAGATCAGAATTAATCATGAATGCAGTCAATGTTTTAGGTCATATAAAATTTAAAAAAGAATAAATTATGGCACCCATCTCTAAAATGACTATAATTCTAGATCTAGTAACAAGACAGGACACAGTAATGATAACCCTAGTAATGCAAGCAATTTTAATGCTGAATAATTTTATCCAATATTAGGTAAGTAACAAGAGGTATTACTGTCTTCCTCTGCCATTAATATAGCTATAGCTCTGGGAATATTTAGTTTTGCTTTTAATGGCAATTTCATGAAAAGCCACTAGATGGCGATACTGCCTTCAAAAAGGTTTCTGTTTGAGGAGGGTGGTATTAGAGAACTAGTCTCCTTATATCATCATATTTGGTTATAGTTTAAAAAACTATTTTATTTTGATCACAGTGATTTTTAGAATGGTGATATGTTTTTGATATGCTATAAATAAATATTTGGGAGATTTTAAATCCTTCATCTTAAAGTTAAGAATAATGAGCACTGAGAGCTTGAGCTTGAGCGCTTGAGCCTTGCCCAAGATTTCACAAATGGTTAAATGGCAATGACAGATTAGAGCCAAAGTTTCCTGATTTAGCATTATGAGTTTAATGTTACAGTCACACAAAGAGAGAGAAAGACACTCCACTCTTTGGAAAAGCATTGGAACAGTGACCTGGTAAAACAAAAATTCAGAAGAGGGAAATATTGTGGCTGGTAGTCTCAAAGAAGGTTGTACTCAAAATAGGTACTGAAAGATGAATGGGTAATGAAGAAATGGGGTTTAAAAAAATAAGTTCCACAGTTCCCAGGGCAGAATGGGATGAAGTCTGCAGTTCCGTGAGCAGTGTATGAGTGTTCCTATTCGCATCCACACCAACATTTATTGTTTTGGGACTTTTTGATAAAGACCATTCTCACTGGAGATAAGTGATATCTCATTGTGGTTTTGATTTGTATTTCCCTGATGATTAGAGATGTTGAGTTTTTTCACATGTTTCTTGGCCATTAGTTTATCTTTTTTTGAAAAGTTTCTGTTCATGTCCTTTGCCCACTTTTTGATAGGGTTGTTGGATTTTTTCTTGCTGATTTTCCTTAGTTCTATATCGATTCTAGTTATCAGTCCTTTATTGGATGAGTAGCATGCAAATATTTTCTCCTATTCTGTAGGCTGTTTGCTCTAGTGACAGTTTTCTTGGCTGTCTGGAAGCTTTTTAATTTGATCAGGTCCCATTTATTTATTTCTGTTGTTGCTGTGATTGCCTTTGGAGTCTTCTTCATAAATTCTTTGCCTAGGCCAGTGTCTATTAAGAGTTTTTCCAACATTTTCTTCTAGAATTCTTATAGTTTCATGCCTTAAGTTTAATGCTCAAGGTAGACTGCTTTTAAAATCAGTATATTATTAAGATTCACTGGGAAAAAAAATATTTTTAAAGGTATTCCATTATGTTAATATTAAGCCTAATTCTCCAATGGATTTTAAAGAAATTAGAATTACTTTAATCTAAAAAAAGGAGAGGTTTTAAAGGAGTATATAAACCCCTTAAGGATATTTGCTTATCAAACAAAATGACACACCAAGTTTTTCTCTTATAAATTTAATTGAGCAGAAAAATTCAGTATACATTACCTGAGATACAAAGTTATAGGATTTAAGATTTCCTGCTTCTTGAAACGCAGTACTCCTGCATCAATCCAGCAGGGCAATGGGGACCATGGCCCAAGTGAATATGCCACACCCCTGGCACTCTACTGGAACCCAAAATTGCATTTTAAAATGAAAATCAATGGAAAATGGAGTTTGATACATAAAATTTGGCTTTAGTCAGTTTTTCTTGAACATATCTATTCCAAATATACACAAATATCTGTATAACTAAAATCTATTAGATGAAAATGATAATTAGCTGTTTTCCACCTCCTCCAAAACCTAACAAGAACATAAGGGGATTTATATTCAAGTATGATAGACACATACTTGGATATTAAGGATAATCTAACTAAAGTGAAATCTCAATTAACCAGTTTAGCAGATAGAACCCTTAATTAATCAGAATTTCTCCCAAAGAAATAGCCCCAGAAATTTAGTCATTCAAAAAATATACTTCATCACCTTGGGCCATCTCAATGAAGAAAAAAAAATACTTCAAGTGAAGTTTTGGATTAAATACACATTCAGATTCAATTTTTTTTTTTCAATTTCTACCAAGAAGCAGTATTGAATATGATGGAAAGAATGAAAAATTGGGAGATGAAAACCTTGAACCCTTAGCTCTGCCAACATTTTTTAACCTGTTTAAGGTCACTCAACCATTTACAATAGCCAAGATATAGAATCAACCAACAGATAAATGGATAAAGAAAATATGGCATATATGTACAATGGAATACTATCAACAAAGAAATCTTGCCATTTGTAACAACATGGATAAACCTGGAGGAATTAATGTTAAGTGAAATAAGCTAGATACAGAAAGACAAATACCATAAAATTTAACTTATATATGGAATCTAAAAAAGTTGAACTCATAGAAGTAGAGAGTAGAGTTGGTTACCAGAGGCTGGGGGCTGGGGTTCAGGGCATGTTGGTCAAAGAATATAAAAGTTCAGTTAGACAGGAGGAATAAATTCAAGAGGTCTACTGTACAGCATGGTGACTATAGTTACCAACAATGTACTGTATTCTTTAAAATTGCCAAGAGAGATTTTTAAGTGTTCTCACCACAAAAAAATGTATCAGGTAATGCATATATTAATCAGCTCAATTTAGCCATTCCATAATATATACATATTTCAAAGGAAGTTGTACATGATAAATATATACAATTTTGTCAATTAAAAAATAATAAATAAAATCACTCAACCCTTTCTGGGTCTCAGTTTTCTAAAATACAAAATGAGGGATATAGCTTTTAAGCTCTAGAACAGTTTTAAACTTTAAAAAAAGCCATATAACCCTTTCTTAAAATAAATATTAATTGTAAATGAAGTAGGTAAAACAAATAAAAACACAGTAACTCTAGTCAAAGTAGGTATAGAGAACTGGAGCCCTGTCGATCACAACTCTATCCACAGTGTACTTTCTGAGAGGTTTCTACTGGATCCAAAATACACCACTTGAAAACTTCCACTCCAGAAAACACTAAACAATGAAAATAATTTTCATAATAATGTCAACAAGATTAAAAATAGACTTTTCACTCTGAAAAATTCAAGTAAGAGTTTTTGTCTATTTCTTCAACTAACCAGACTCTGGCAAAGATTCACTGAAAGGAAATACCTATTTTTAAGAATTCCAATCAACTATGTTTCCCCATTAAATTATGGGGGGGTAAGAAAACAAAAAAAACCTCAGGTAATAGGTACGCCAAAAACCCAGACTCCACCACTATACAATATATACATGTAATGGAATTCAGCTTGTACCCCCTACAACTGTAAAAATAATAATGATAAAACTATGGTGATACTAAAGAAATGACAGACTTATAGAATTCTAAAATTTAAAATATACACAAATAAATCTGAAAATAAAGACAGGAAAGAAAAATAGGCTAAAATCAATAGAGATTTCTTAAATCCAATTAATAATGGAATATTTTACATAAAATCCACTATGGTAACAAAAATATTTTATTTTTTAATTCTTTATTAGTTCTAAGACAAGGCATATTTCACTATCAACAGGCACAAAGGGAGCCAAGTAGGACATATACCCACAACTTTAGCCAAAGAACTTTTCTACCTTTTCCTGTCTTATACACTGAACTGCTGCCTCACAATAGTTTGTTTAAAAAAAGGGTTTTAGGGAGTTAAAAAAAGAACTGTAGATACAACTAAAAAAAGTTGAAGTTTAAAATAATAATTAAAACAAAGTTTATAAGTTTAAACAGGCAATTTACAAAGCTAAGGTTTTTCACTCACATAAAAATTTTCACTTTACTAAGGTTTTTCATTCACATAAAAATTTAAAACATCTTACTGTTAGAAACCGCATTATAAAATTAAGCATGAATTTAAAAATTTCATGAGTTCATTTCAGTCATATTTAAAGCTGCATTTTTTAAAAAAATCATATTTACTTGTATTTAAAAATCAATTATTTTTAAACTGAGATAAATACACAAAATTTTGTAATTAAAATAGTCAACCCAACATATTAAATTTCACTGTTTTCTATATTTAACCATGAAAAGTAAATTTCCCTTACACTATCAATAAGGTGTTCATAGTATAGCGTCTACAACTGGACTCTATAGTATTTACTTGAAAGTACTCTTACCTTTCTTCTGAGCTATACAATCGTGCAAGTCCAAAATCTGCAAGTTTTATCTGCCCTCTGGTGGAAATAAGACAAAATGAAAAAAAGGTATTAATCTACTGTGAATTGAAAATACACATTTACATTTTATCCCTAGTACTAGTCAAAAATACATTTAAATAAACTTTAACTTTGCTCATACTGCAGTATCATCAAGGTCATAGAGGGAAAGGCGTAGTAGATAAATTCACAAGATAAGGTAAATAATTAGTACCTTACTTTGGATAGTTTGTTACTAATTATTATTATAGTAGTAGTAGTAGTATTACCATAAGTACTATTATTATTATAGTTATAGTAGAATAATATGTCAGTACTACTCAGTTCCTATTTAGAAAAGTATTCTTCACTGAAAATAAACAGAATGAGATAATTTCTATTACTTAGTAACAGGACAAATTACTTATTCAATTCAACACTGCTCAAGAACTTAGTAACATCACTTTAAATTTATGTTCAATTTTCTAGTTCTTAAAGGGGCTAAGCTCATAGAACACTTTCTGTTAATTAATATCAGGATCACACACACGTCATTTAAACTAACAAATAGTACCAGTTGTTAGAGAATTACCACGGTTATGTTGTCACTGAAATATATAACATAAGCTTTAAACATATGTGTGTGTGTGTGTGTGTGTATATATATAGTTCACAGAAAGTTCACTTTACAGCTGTGAATTTTTTTTAAAAAATTCTAAAATCTATTCTTAACCTAAAGCTGTAATCGTACTACTAAGCATTAGAAGATGCATTCGTATTGTGAATTTTTTTAAAAAATTCTAAAATCTATTCTTAACCTAAAGCTAAAATTGTATTACTAAGTATTAGAAGATCCATTCACATCATTTGGAAGAATATCAAACAAAAAGTCAACAAGTGTAATTTATACACATTATAAATTATTATTGGAAGTTAATTATTTAACACAACTTTAGAGGTGGCCTAAGCTATAATATTGTTGATTATGTTAAAATGGTTGCATGAAATGTAAACTGAATTTTAAATCCTTTTAACAAAATCAAGGTATACATTATAAATAATACTCATTTTATATTTATCAAGCTCATATCCATACCTATTATTTAGAAGGATATTTGAACATTTAATATCCCTATGCAAAAAGTTCTTCTTATGGCAATAATCCAGTCCTTCCATGAGCTGTCTCATAAATGACTTTATGTGGTTTTCATTAAAATGAACCAAGCCTGACTCCAGCAGTCCCATCAGATCATGATCCATATATTCAAACACCAGATAAAATGCACCTAAGAATGAGAATTAATACATTAAAGACATTCCTACAACTATTCCATAAGTTCAAATTTTTTTTTTTTTTGAGACAGAGTTTCACTTTATTGCCCAGGCTAGAGTGAGTGCCGTGGCATCAGCCTAGCTCACAGCAACCTCAAACTCCTGGGCTCAAGCAATCCTGCTGCCTCAGCCTCCCAAGTAGCTGGGACTACCGGCATGTGCCACCATGCCCGGCTAATTTTTTGTATATATATTAGTTGGCCAATTAATTTCTTTCTATTTATAGTAGAGATGGGGTCTCGCTCTTGCTCAGGCTGGTCTCGAACTCCTGAGCTCAAAGGATCCGCCCACCTCGGCCTCCCAGAGAGCTAGGATTACAGGCTTGAGCCACCGCGCCCGGCCCATAA
>VSMD01074198.1:0-24906 GCA_008750895.1 Mirza zaza | reverse complement strand
GGGCCCGCGGACCCCAGCCCGTCCCGTCCCCAGGGCCCGCGGACCCCAGCCCGTCCCGTCCCCAGGGCCCGCGGACCCCAGCCCGTCCCGTCCCCAGGGCCCGCTGCCCGCCCGGCCTCTCGGTGCCGGCCACCCCGAGCCGTCGGCGCTCCCGCCCGCGGCCACGCACTCACCGGCGAAGGCGCTCTCCCAGCAAAGCCCTTGTTTCCAGGGTTTGGGGCGCTTTTGTCAGGAGACAGGGACGAAGACTGCATACGTCTGCTTCAGTTTCGCACTGCCATTTTGTGGCCTCTGTCCTGTTCCATACAAGGGTCGTTTCAGGGACAAGAGGCTTGACAACAGCGTGTAAATTAACTGGAGCGCCCGCCAGGTGGCAGGAAGGGGCGGACCGTCTCTCCTGTCGGCCAGCCTCTCCAGGCCAAGGCTGCTTTCCGAGGGCTCACCTGGAGTCTTCAGGAGTCCTGTCCTCTTGGCCCCACCAACCGCTGTCCCCCAGACCCGAGGCCGCCGGCGCTGAGGAGACCCCCGCTCTCTGCTTGCCGTCACCGGACACGCCGCGCCAGCGCCGCCCTCCCGCGCCCAGGCCGCCGCTGCGGAGCGAGACGGGCACACAGCCGCCGTGCGAGGGCGCGGGACCCGGTGCACAGCGCTGAGCACGGGGGAGGCCCGCGCCCTGCGCCAGGCTCCTGCTGTCGTGGGAGCGGAGCGCCCCTTGGCAGACAGCTGTCTTACATGAAGTCTCATCAAGGTCCACTTGAAGCTGATACCTGTGTTTGGGGCCTGGGTTCCTGACCCCCTGCCTGGCCTTGCCCTTTCCTAAGCTTGCAGTTGTCTTGCTTCCAAGCTCTGAACAACTCTTGCCTCTCAGTCTTGCCTTGACCCTCAAGCCACCGTCCCCTCCACATCGCACAACTCCAGCCCTGCCTCTTACCCAACTCAGACTCCCCCTCTGTCCCGGCCTCCACCTTGCACAGGCCTCTCGCCCCAGCCAGGCCCAGCCCCACCCTTGCTCCTGCTTCACCTAGGCCCACCCTGCTTCACCTAGGCCCACCCTGCCCCTCTTCTCTGGGACTGTCCTCTGCATCCCAGAGCCACCTACACAGTCTCTCCTCAGAGGGGCTGGGGACTTGAGAAGAATAGGGGGAGGAGAGGCTGCTGCCCATTTCCACTAAGAATTAACAGAAGAAAGCTCTAAAGGGTAGCAGAAGAGAGAAAGACTATGAAATAGAATCTACTGTCTATGGAAAGTTGGCAACTTCAAGTTCTTTTAGAGCAGAAGACCAAGACCAGGACTGGCTGCCTGGAACCACAGGGGACAGCTGGCTTCAGGACCAGGCTTCCAGACTCTGCCCTGGTCTCCTCCCCACCAGCTGGAAATGGAGAGAGTCTATTAGGAAAAGGTGTGGGCTCATTTAAAGGGAGCAGAAACAAGCCATGCCAGGCAAATCTCTACAACGTCCAATTGCAGGATGGTTGTAAGGAGGGGGGAGGGCGCAGGCCAGGCGACTCAAGGCCTGGCTTCTAGTCCGGTCTGAGTCCGTGTGTGCTCTGCAGAAGTGCCAGCACTCTCCAGGTCTCCTTCGGCTCTCTGAGAGTCCAGAAATTGGGTTGGATGAAGTATTAGCTATCTAAAGCAATATGACAAATAACCCAAAATGTACAGCTTAAAATAGTGAACTTTTATTATCTCACAGACTCGTGGGTCAGGAGTGCAGGCACTGCGTAGACAAGTCCACCCACAGGATCTTCCTACGGCCACAGTTGAAGTGTCAGCTGGGACTACAGTCATCTCAGGACTGTATGTGGGGAGGATCTGCTTTCTAGCACACTGAACTATTGCCAACTCAGTCCCTCTCTGAATCCCAGAATGAGGCCTCAGTTCCTTGCTTGTGGTTGGCCTTCCTCAGTCTCTGGCTCTGTGGGCTCTCCATGGGCCAGCTTGTTACATTGTGACTGGCTTCATTAAAGGTAGCAGGAGAGACTTCTGGTTTCTAGTTCTTCATGTGAGAAGCTTGGAAGTCACCACTCCACCCTAACAAATAGTAATATGCTGAACAAACTGAAAAACCAACTCTTCTTAGAACTGTAAGGAAATCTGCCCCCAAAATTGGAAAGACAGACAGGTGGACATAACTTGCCAGAGCAGAAACCTCTGCAGGAATTAGTGCCAGGGTAGAAAAATCTGAACTGCAATTGATGAATTGAGGGAGGCTCAGTGTGGACAATGCTGAGAGTTAAAAATTCCAGGGGGGGCCCAGACGTAGAGGGACCCCACACTCTTGTGAGATTTGCCTCTGGGGATAGGCAAATCATGTGTTCTCATATTAACTATCAAAGAAAAATTTCATGCTTCTAGGACAGGGAGGAGAAAGGAACCATTGTGAAACTTAGAGTATTCTGTTCTTAACAAGGCCTTCCCTCAGAAGAAACTACTCAACCAGGCCTAACCTCTGGGGTTTTGTCAGAGCCTAACTGACCTGGGGGAAGAGAAATGCCGAACCCCAGCAACTCTAGCCATGTTGCAGGCCTATGGCGGCAGGGAGGCGGGAACCGGGAAACACTGGTGCGGTCCACGGCCCAGAGCCACAGCCTCGCTGAAAGACTGAGACCCACTGTGGAGCTGCAGAATGCTGCTCCTTCCCCACACGCTGTGGCCGCATCACCAAAGGTCTATTCACAGCATTTGCTTTTAGCCAGCACATTATAGCCAGCTATCCAGAAAAAATTACAAAGCATATTAAAAGGCAGAAAACACAATTAGAGAGAAAGCAAGAAAGCAATCATCACAACCAAATATGGCAGGGACGTGGGGATTACTCAGAATGGGAATTTAAAATAATTATGACTAATATGATAAAGGCTGTAATGGATAAAGTAGACAGTGTGTAAGAACAGATGAGCAATGTAAACAGAGATGTAAATCCTAAGAAAGAACCAAAAAGAAATGCTAGAGATCAAAAACACCATACAGGGAATAGAGAATGCCTTTGATGGGCTTATTGGTAGGCTAGACACAGCTGAGGAAAGGATTTCTGAGCTTGAGGATAGGAACCTTCAAAACTGAAGAGCAAAGTGAATACACACTGAAATAAAACAAAAACAGAACAGAATATCCAAGAACTGGGGGACAACTACAAAACGAGTAACACATGCATAATGAGAACGCCAAAAGGAGAAGAAAGGAACAGAAGAAAGTTGAAATAATAATGACTAACAATTTCTACAAATTAACGTTGAACACCAAATCATAGATCCAGGAAGCTCAGAGAACACTAAGAAGGATGAATGCAACAACACAAAACAAAACGACATATAGGCATATCATATTCAAACTACAGAAAATCAAAGACATAGAGCAAGCAAGAGAGGGAAAGCAAGACAGAAGTCAGTCATCATGTAACCTATTCTCAAAAGTGACACCCCATCACTTTTGCCATATTCTTTCTGTGCATTAGAAGTGACTCACTAAATCCAGCCCATATTCCAGGGAGGGGATTACACAAGGACAGGAATACTAGGAGGCAGGGATTACCAGGAGATATTTTAGACACTGCATACCACAGATTATCTTCAAGGTCCCTCCCAGCACCAGATCCTGTAAATACTCCCTCTCCCCTAGAAGGACGCTACATATTCTGTCTACAACCCCAATCTCCAAGATTCTCAGCCAGACGCTTTTATGAATTTGACATATTCTGCACCTGGAGTCAATCAACATGGAAAGCATAGTAAAATAGGAAAATCATCTTATCCAAAAAAGTTGGACTGTTAAAAGGAGACATTGCGTTTTCTATATGCATTTTCCATAGCATCTACCACATCATACAACTCTGCTGGTAAACCAAATATCTTTTTAGAGTAGCCATAAAAAATAGGTTTTGTTTCAATCACTTTAGAACCAAATGCACTTCAGTGGCTTCAGCCAGAGATCCTAGGTTGATTTGAAGTCAATTCCTGCAATGCTAGGGGTCACAGTTCAAAGGCCACTTCTGAGCTCTCCCTTTCTTTACAAAATAATCAAAGTTGGTGGATTATTCCTAGAGCTTCTGTGAAGTAGTCATACTTTCTGTGGAATGATGCAACTTTCTTAAAACGTCTAAGGCATGTTCCTGTAAATACCTTGGCCTGTCTCCAATCTGGAGAATGACCTAGATCTCCAAATCCTAAGTACTGTTCGGATGATTTGAATAAAATGAGATCCTTCCTTCCTTTCAGAAAATGGGAACTAATTTTGCTGTCTCTGTCCATCACGTAAGAGTTTTACAAAGGGGTCACAGATTCTTTTTTAAAATCTGTTTTAATAAGTTGGAAACCTATATTTTCTTTACTGATAGCCTTCTTTAAAATTGTGGTCATAAACCCTTCATTTTTCATGACTATGAGAACTCTTCTAGCTTGGAAAGCCATCCTACTAAGGTGCATATACATATTAATTGATTTGGAATCTGTAGCAAAAATGAGCCTATTTAGCTTCTTACCTATAGATGCAAAAGCTGAGATTCATGTTTCCACGTACTGTTTCTAATTTTATGAATTCCTGGGCAGTATATTTTGAGTGAGATTTTGATCCATTTCAATTTTCTATTCATCATACTTAAGAATCTAAGGCTTCTAGGTATTCTGACTTACAACTACCAAAGCTTTTTACATGCACTTTCATCTATTCTCTCAAACCTTATAGAGGCTTTTTGTTCTTTCCTAGGAGATAGCATGACATAAAGAAAGTACATGGACTTGTGCATCAAATGAATGGGGTTAGAATCTTAAATCCACACTTATTAGCACTCATACTTTGGGCAAGTTACTTAACCTCTCAGGGACTCTGTTAAAGATTCCTCATCTGGGCCGGGCGCGGTGGCTCACGCCTATAATCCTAGCTCTCTGGGAGGTAGAGATGGGTGGCGGATTGTTTGAGCTCAGGAGGTTGAGACCAGCCTGAGCAAAAGCGAGACCCCGTCTCTACTAAAAACATAGAAACAACTTAGCTGGGCAACTAAAAGTTTATACAGAAAAAATTATCCAAGCATGGTGGCACATGCCTATAGTCCCAGCTACTCGGGAGGCTGAGGCAGGAGGATTGCTTGAGCCCAGGAGTTTGAGGTTGCTGTGAGCTAGGCTGATGCCATGGCACTCTAGCCTGGGAAACAGAGTGAGACTCTGTCTCCAGAAAAAAAACAAATTCCTCATCTGTAAGATGGGGTCAAACACACCTATCACACAGAATTGTTTCAAGGATTAAATTCCATAGATATAGCTACATAAAGTGTTTAGCAAGGTGCACAGAACTAGTTACTCAACAACTATTGGGTTTTCTTTAATGTTATGGAGAAATGGAGATCCTGAGAGTGTCTCCAAATGTCCAACCAAATAGAAACAAGAAGGGAATGGAATCCCTGAATCGATATCATCAGCTTTCATTGCAGTCATTTCACTCATTCCTTTTGCAGGTTCTCATGTAAACATCCTGGTTTCCCACTTTAAGAAGCTTTGTAAGCTGAGTCTGACGACACAAAAGAGAAAAGCCATTTCTGTGCCCTCAAATAAGAGATTTGCTCCTGATTTCTCAAGATGAAAGGAGTAGTGCAGGTATTATCTAAGGAGACACGGATATACCCCCCTTTCTGAACTTACACTGGCTTTTGCATTTTAGCCTCTGCCTCTGAATGGATGGAAAGTGAGCACGTGTGGGCGTGTTTCAATGTGTTCTCCGTGGAGGCTCCCAATACATAGCTCCTGTAGACAATTCACAAAATCAGGTGTATACTTGGAAACTCTTCCCCTTTACTTAGTGAGTGGTCTGAGATTGGCTCAGGTGTCCACAAGTAGCTTTGAAGTTTAAGCAAGCAAACAGACATGGACTGTGCCGGGCAGCCCGGCTATGAGGGGAGAAGACTGAAGAAGGCACAGAGCAGCAGGGAGATCCCGAGTGAGGAGCAGGAGCAGGAACAAAGCACGAGGAGCTCAGAAGCAGGGAAGGTACCTGTCTAGAGGGCCTGGGACCTGTCTCTGGGGGTGCCTTGGCCCGTTTTGTTAGGTTTTATTCTGAAAATGTCAATTCTTGGCATGCCCATGGTTGAAAGCACGCCAAAGTTAGGCGAGCATGAGGTGAAGTTTATTGAGCGAGAGCAAGATAGGATTATAGGGCAAGAGCAAGATATAGGTTTACAGAGAATGGCACATACACCACAGATGACAACCAGACCCCTTGTCATAGCAGGAAAAGAGAGCCAAAGGCAGGGCACTGAGAGAGAGAGTGGCTGATGTATGTGTCTTATTTTATAGTGTCCGGATAGGGACCTCTCTGTGGTTCAAATGTCACAATGGAACCACTTTGATTGGACGGTTGGGAGTCACATGACCTGAGCCTTAACCACGCATGTGAATTCTAGGTCACTTTCTGGACTTTATGGTATCCATGTGGCTTGGCCTATGGTTAGAGAGTCCTCCACATTCTTTTGCAGCTAGCGTGTCAAGTTCTTTTTTTAACTGTTTTTTTTTTTGAGACAGAGTCTCACTCTATTGCCTGGGCTAGAGTGCCGTGGCGTCAGCCTAGCTCACAGCAACCTCAAACTCCTGGGCTCAAGCCATCCTCCTGCCTCAGCCTCCCGGGTAGCTGGGACTACAGGCATGCGCCACCATGCCCGGCTAATGTTTTCTATATATTTTGAGTTGTTCCATTAATTTCTTTCTATTTTTAGTAGAAATGGGGTCTCACTCTTGCTCAGACTGGTCTCGAACTCCTGACCTTGAGTGATCCTTCTGCCTCTGCCTCCCAGAGTGCTGGGATTACAGGCGTGAGCCAACGCGCCCGGCCAGCGTGCCACGTTCTGACTGGCAGATTTGTAGGGTCTTCCCTCCTCCCCAGCTGTGGAGAATCAGGGTTGGGCAGGACCAAGACTCGGGCAACAAATCTCCCCGTCAGCGGCATTAGCAGCCGAGCCCCAGGCTGGAGGCCAGGCTGAACAGCCCCAGAAAGTCAAAGCCACGGCCAGGCAGCACCCGCACAGCGCTCTCCCCAGCAAGACGCTGCGCCCCGGCTTGTTCTCGGTTTTCAGAACTGACTCTCCCGAGAACCCCTCCTCCCCCGTCCTCACAGCGTCATTGCTGCAGTGAACTTTCGTGACATCGGCCCTCCCACGAAGCTCCTTTCCAGGACACCCCTCCCTGTTCTTTCCCCTCTACCTGGCAACATGTCACACAGCTCCTGGGGAAATTAGTCAAAGAATCAGTCTTCCCTAATTCCGACCTGCCCCCGCACACAGAGCCCACGGCAGACAGGCCCGGGGCGCGCCCAGGGAGCCGCAGCACTGCCACCCACCAGCACCTGCGCCGCTGCCCCAGCTCTGAGCAGTCACCTGACTTCAAGGCACCTGGAGACATTCGCCGCCCTTCTCAGCAGGTGACAGGGTGGGGCCTCTGTGACTAACACCCGTAAGAGCTTTGTAACCTACAAAAGTGACTTGTTTTGGAGGCTCCCCTCAAAAAAAGGTAAAAACAAATAACTGATTAGCTATCAAACCACAGATTATTTCCACCTGGTCTAGCCCCACAGCACTCGGTCCACGCCGCTGCCAGAACTCCACCTGCCACACGGGCAGCGCCTGGCATTCCACACGTCCAAGCAGAGCGCACCAGCCAGCCCAGACCCTTGCCTCTGCCTGCCCGGGCATTTCCAGTCACCCAGCAAGGACCCTCAGGTCAAGCCCGACTACCTTCCCTCCCTCTGCAGTCACTCAATCTTAAACTATTGTATCTCCTAAGCCGCGCTCGTGAACTTCCTCTCCATCCCCTCACCTTTGTCCTGTTTCAGGTCCTCTTCGGCACTCACCTGCACCTGGCAGTGGTTTGCTACCAGTCGCCCTGCCTGCCTTGCCAGACTCTGGATCTGGCATCCAAGATCTTTCTAAAACCAGACCTCTCTCTCAAGTAAAACCCTTCCAGGAATCCCGTTAGGTTCTCTGCCCTATTTGCACTTTAGAATCACCTGGGCAGCCATTCAAAAAAAAAAAAATTCACTTCCTGCTTCCATACCAGAGATTCTGATTTCCATGGACTGGATGGGAGAAGGCATCCCCATTTCTTTAAAAAATTCCCTAGGCTCTGCACTCAGCAGCGTCGAGCAAAAGGCTCCCCAGGAAATTCTAACTGCAATAACGCAACCATGGCTGGGAACACTGACCTGCAGGATGGAGTCTGAGCTCCTGCCCGAGGCACCCAGGATGCTTCCCGACCAGGCCCCTCCGCACCTCCCCAGCCGGCCACACCCCTGCCCGTCCATGCCTCTGTGCTCCCGCCACCACGTCCTCCCTACTGGCCCCGTGCCTGTCACCTTCTGCAGGAAGCCATTTTGTTTGGACCACCCCTCAGCACTGTCCCTCCCCTCCTGGCGCTCCGTCTCCACTGCTGAACACTCACATTGTTTTATGGTGACCTCTCTGTGAGTCCATCCTTCCTCAGCAGGAGGGAGATGTTTATTTATGTAGGGACAGTTCCTGGAGCCCAGAGCTCCTCAAAGCACAGCTGAGCCTCTCAAGCACTGAGTTAGAACTCTGCCAGCACCAAGGTGCTTCCTCTCAGTCGCTCTCTCACTGTGGTTGCATGGCCTCTGGTCTCCGCTCCTTACCTTTGGGTCTCCTTGGCAGACAGCGTTCTCTGTCTCTATGTACCCAGGGGGCCAAAAACGGTCACCCCACAAAGGCTGCAGTTACATGAAGGTGCACTTTCTCCCTTCAGCAATACCGACTAGCATCCCAATTGTCAATTTCAAATCACTAAAGAGAGAATCTCATTGGGCCGGGGGTTCACCCTTGTCCCATCACCCATGGCCAAATAGGGCTGCCACAAAAGATGGCAGGCTTTGAAGAAATGGACAAGAATCATAGGATTGGCAGACACCCCAAAAGGTGGCAGTTATGCCCTAAGAGTCAAGGGATCCTTTACCTGCGTGATAATCATGTGTATATCAGCAATAGGAACCAGGTGCCGTGTGAGCCCAGAGGAGGAAACCATTATTTCAGTCCTGGATGTCAGCAAAGTTGGCACTGAACATAAACCTTAAAGGCTGAGTAGGATTTTGCCAGGCACAAGGGAAAATAAAGGACGTCCTAAGTAAAGGCAACATCAGCAAGATACTGTAACAGTGTATTTTTGTGCAGAAGTACTAGGAAGGAACTGGAATGTGGTTAAATGCCAAGATCAGCACACGGGGCTAGAAACGCGGGTTTGGTCCAGACCCTGAGAATCAGATTGAAAGCCTGGTCTTCATTGCTTAGGAGGTAGGTTCCTTCTAGAGGATCGCACTCCGTCAAATAAGGAGAAGGCTGGGTCACCAGGTGCAGGGAGAGGCGCTGAGGGCCTGAGTCAGAGCAGTGGGTGGATTCTTACCACTTTACCATTCAAAAAGCACTTTGCCTGTGCCACTCCATCTAATCCTCACATCATCCTACTGTAGGTAGGGCCAGCTTTTATTTTACCCAGATTACTGAAGAGGAAAATGTGGTTCAGTTCAGTTCAGCAGCTTGCCTAAGATCACACCACGGACTGGCAGACGCATGGCGACCACAAGTCTTCTGATTCTAAAGCCTGTTCTCGCTCCAGTGTGCCCGGCTGCACAGCCACAGCCATGGAAAGGTCAACTCGAACTGCCTTGATTATAGTGAAAAAGACTGGATAATTCAGGAAAAACATTTCCATTACTGACTAATGATATGGAAAAATGCTCATGATATGATCCTGAGTGGTGGAGAAAAGGTTGACTATAAAACTACATGAGCCCTGTGGCACTAATCTTTCAGAAAGTATGTAGTGTACTGAATTGTCCTACGGCTTGTGGTCAGGCCCCTGCCCAGCCCCCTCTGAGAATCCTCCTTCTTTTTTTCTTTAAGACTTCCCTGAGTCCCACTTATTTTTCAAAGCAGCTGTGCAACCATGGTGCATTCTTTTTGGTCATTTAATGACAGGGATGAAAATATTAGTGACTGCCTTTTACTGTGAACCACAGCAATTTTAGGTCATGAAATAACTCTCATGTTTCTACTATAAATAGGGCCGGGCTTTCATCACTAGATATACACTGACAATTAACAATAAATAGTAGTTTTTCATAAATGGATACTGAGGGAAAATATTACAGCCCTGAATTTCACAATCTTGGTTAAAAGAATTGTATAATTATCTGATGTATTTTGGACTGTTGAAATATACACTCTGTATTGATAAAGGATGGTACTTTTTTCTTTATAAGTATTTTGTCAAAGAATCCTTTTCTTTTGCACATATCAAATTGGCAAAGATTAAAAAATTGTAACCCATTGTTAGTGAAAGTGAGGGCAATTGGCCAATATCTATCAAAATGGTAAATGTTCATGTCTTTTTACCCAGTAATTCCACTGCTAGGTCATTATTGTTCATATATAATGTGTATGTAATGTATAAGGATATATAATATCAAAAAACCTAGAAGCTTCTTAAGTGCATCTAAAAACTGGATTGGCTAAGTCTGTCACGATCCAGCCGTTGAGTGGAATCCCACGCAACTGCTATAAAAAATGAGGCAGATATGCAGGTCCTGATGTGAAAATAAGAGCAAGACATAGCAAGTGAAAAAACAAGAAAAGAATACGTGAAAAATAGCAATACGTACAGCATTGCTTTGTGTTTTTACAAAATAGAATTATGCTTCTATATACATAGAAAAATTATGGAAGAATATTGTTTGGCTACTTGATCATGAGAATATACAATTTTTATAACATAAAAACATTTATCGCTCTCACTTAAAAGCAATACAATTTCATTGTAGAACTTCAAGAAGACAGAGAAGGGTATAATAATAAAAATAAGAATTATCCATATAATAATAAGAATTGGCCAAAAAAATGTGATGTTTTTCCTTTCGGTTTTTGTTTTGATGCGCAGGTGCTGCAGAGGAGCCAGGGCTGAGAGGCGGCAGCAGAAACGGCTGCGTGAAAGAGACACTCCTGAATAAACTGTGCTTTTTTCATAAAGAAGCTCAGGCTTTTCTGAGCTACTGGGTGGGCTGGTTTGTTTACTTGCTTGCTTCTTTGTTTTATAGCTTTGAGTTATAAGCAAAATCTAGATATTACAGCATTACCCACAAGTGATGGGTTTTAAATCAACATGCTAATAGGAAAAACTTGTAAAATGACTTCATTATCTCAATAGCTGCAAGAATCATTCAAATCAGTAAATCTATTCCTTTTGAAAACTCTAAATATTTGAACAAGGAGAGTTTCTTAAAGAAACCCAAACTAAGAGCCAATGTTATATAAAATGGAGAATCTCTTCAAAGTAGAAACAAAGCCAGTGTGCCCTGTGTCACCATTACACTTAGCATGGTATTGAAATGCAGACAGTAAAGTCTGAGAAAGGCAAAAAATGGAAGACTCTACACTGGAAAGAAATAAAGTATCTTTGGCCGGCATGGTGGCTCACACCTGTAATGTAGCACTCTGAGTAGGCCGAGACAGGAGGATCACTTGAGGTCAGGAGTTCAAGACCAGCCTCAGCAAGAGTGAGACCCCTGTCTCTACTAAAAATAAGAAATTAGCTGGACAACTAAAAATAGAAAAAATTAGCTGGGCATGCTGGCACGTACCTGTAGTCCCAGCTACTCGGGAGGCTGAGGCAGGAGGATCTTTAGAGCTCAGGATTTTGAGGTTGCTATGAGCTAGGGTGATGCCACGGCACTCTAGCCTGGGAGACAGAGCAAGACTCTGTCTCAAAAAAAAAAAGAAAACAAAAGAAATAAAGTATCTTTGGGAGATGATATTATTATATACTTATAAAACCCAAGAGGTGAGAGGTGATAAGGAGTTATGAAGTATATGATAAATCCACAAAATATGGTGTTATTCTTTGTAGTGGTGGTAAACAAAGAGCAAGAGATTCCATTCTATAAGAGTAATGAACATAAATTCTTGAGTATTGACTCAACTTGAAATAAAAAAGTTATCTTATTCAAAGAAATGTAAAACACCAAAATAGTAAAACTAAAGGGAGACATTAAAAAATGGCAAAGTTTACTCTGCTTCTGGTTAAGAAGAGAATACAGTAAAGATAATATATCTCAAATTAGTACATGAATTTGATGCAATTACAGTTACTCTAAGATTGTTACTACAACTTAACAAATAATGTGAAATTAGGCCAGAAGAAAGAGTAGTCAAAGACAATAAAATCTTTTCAAAAGGTTTATTGATATACTCTTGGATTCTGAAACATATAACAACTAAATCTTCATGAAAATTGTGTGGTGTTAACTTCAAAACAGAGAGAGGGAAAACAATCAGTAATTGAATGAAATGGGTACTCCAGAAATAGAATCAACTGCTTTAGTTGAAAATATATTGGAGAGCAGAAGGGGGAGCAAGCAGTACAACAAAAGAAAAAAAGGAACATTACTTTAACAGAATTGTAGGGAAAGCTTGGGAAGAATCACATATATGTAAATACCATACTCAGAGTGGACTGTTGAGAAATTACCTAGTGTTGTGCATTTCTTGTGGTTTATGGTTTTGTGGAGGTTTTGTTGTTCTTGTTGCTGTGGATACATCAGCAAAGACTGAAGGGAATTCTCCTCTTACCTCCAAGAAGTCGGCCTGCCTTTGTGTTCCTATGGCCCTCGCTCCCAAGGGACACATTTGGGTTTTAGGACCAAGCCCTTGCTTGGGAACACTTGTTCCAGCCAGGGCAAGGCTGGAGGTGTGGGAGGGACAGGGCTATGAGGTGTCCAGGGTGGAGGAGAAGCTCGACCCCTAGGAGACATGGCTGGTTCTCTGGTTTGAGGGTTCCCCAAGGAGGGGGAACACACAGTGCCTAGGAGGAGGTAGGATTTTGAATGAGGGATGGCTGCCATCATCAGACTCCTCAGCTTGGCAACAGCTGTCTGGCCTGGTAAGGAGGGAGTGCGCCCAGCTGTGGGAAGGTCCATGCAGGCTTGGGCAAGAGGCATCTTCAGCAGTGACAAAATGGATCAATGACAGAGGCCTCTCTCCCCACCCTCCTAGAATGAATGAGCCCTGGCAGCCTGGGACAGCCCAAGGGAGGGGTGAAGAAGAGAAAGGGCTCCTCCCCAAGGGCTCAGGGAATAGATCCTGGAACTAGGTTCAATGAACCAGAGAAATAAAATAATATTTCTTGCATCTCAAGTGCAGGGGAACACTTCATACTTATTACACGCATCATACATTTCAGTAAATCCAGACGGCCAAAGGATTACTAAACAACTACCGACAACTGTTTTGAAAACTAGAAAACAAGTTATTATTTATTTCAGTGATGGAGGAAAGAGAAATTTCTGGGTATCAAAATAATAAAAATAAAAATAGAGAAAATTAGACAGAGGGGTCATGGGAAAATACAGAGCCTGACCAGCACTTGGAGAAATGCAATCACATATTGCAGTCAGATTATCCCCAAATGGTCTGGATTCATTATAACTCAGGATCAACTATAATAAATCCAAAAGTGGTCATTAGCAAAATGTTTTAATTATAGTAGTATAAGCTCAGCAGTGTAATCTGCATTTTTCACTAAGAGTGACATTAAAAATTCATGCAGAGTCCAGGTTAACAAAGGACTTGTTCAGCTTAGGCAGTGTCCTATCAGAGGTTGCTTCCTGAAGCCATGCTGGAAAGGGGTCTGGCCTTTTTGACCTTTGAACTGGCCATTCATGGCCTCTCACGCCACAGATGGCCGCCCATGAAGTCTGCAGGCAAGAAGCAAGGCCAAGATGGTGGTTCCGCCCGGGACCGACACACGGCCTGGGTCTCTGTAGCATTATGTTACAGATCCCGTGACTAGCAAGGGGTCCAAGGCTAACAGGACCCATCTTGCCCCACAATGTGGCCACTAAGATTTTGAGGAGAAAAACAGGTTTTCACTGTAACGAGGCTCATGAGGGGCCGCTGTCCTGCCGAACACCAAGGCTGCAGAACCGGTCACCAGTGTGCATGTGCCTAGCAGCCTTGGGTTGGCTAATGACTCTAACTGAAGCAAATCATAATTCGTGAGATAATTGTGAGTTCCTCAGATTTACTTTCACTAAAATTCAGAATGAAATTGGGACGTCATGGATTGCTGACAAAAGGAAAGTAGGCATGAATAATTCCTCACATGTCCTTGGCTCAGTTTTGAGCCACATGGACACTCATTTGACACCGTTGTCATTGAGAGCAGACAAAGGTGTCATTCACTTCAGTGAATTTCTGATCACATGGTTCATTAATGGATTAAAACTTGATCATTCCTCCTCAAACCAATTGATTGAGTCAACCAGTCCAAATCTAAACATATAATTAAAAATTATGCATTACACTTATAGTTTGAACATATTCAACATTATTATTAGACCTCTAATGACAGTAAGTATGCTGGCTATTGATGTCTTCCAATTTCTTACTGTTTTATTTTCTCTTTCCACAAAGGATGCTCCTTCCTGTGGCTGCTCTGACTGTGTCTGTTTTCTTTCCCTTTAGACAGTGGTCTGAATTTAGATTTCTTGTTTAGTAAACTGGAATGTTGTCACTGTTCAGGGTAATGGCAAGAGCACCAAACTCGGTGCTACTAGACCTCAGTTGCAATCCAAGCTATCCCGTTTATAGTGTGTGATCTTGCACAAGTTACTTGATAGCATAGAGCTGTGGCCTCTTCTTCATAAAATGGAAGAGAGGCTGGGCGCAGTGGCTCATGCCCGTAAATCCCAGTACTTTGGGAGGCCAAGGCAGGAGGATTGCTTGAGGCCAGGAGTTAGAGACCACTCCTGGGCAATATAGGGAGACCCCCATCTCTACAAAAGATACAAAAAAAAAATTAGCTGAATGTGGTGGTGCGTGCCTGTAGTCCCAATTTCTCCAGAGGCTGAGATGCAAGGATTGCTGCAGTGAACTATGATTGAGTCACTGCACTCCAGCCTATGTGACAGAATGAGACCCTATGGAAAGAAGGAAGGAGGGAAGGAAGGGAGGGAGGGAGGAAAGGAGGGAGGGAGAAAGGAAGGAATTGCCATTTGTGGAGTTCTAGTGTAGTTTCAAAGAAGAATATCCACAAAAGAAATGGAAATGATGCTACCTGCTCTGACATTCTTCCCTGAGGCTATGGTGGGGCTCGGATAAGATATTATACAAAAGTCTTTGTAAAGTATAGAGCCCTATAAACTCTAAGGTATTATTTTTGGTACTCTATAGGAGTCAATGTGCTTAACCCTAAAGTGCATTAAAATCACAGGATTTGCTGGTTTTAAATACTCATTTCTAGGCTCTGCTTCCATAGTGTCTAATTTAGTAGCATCTAGCTGGAGTCTAGAGATCTGCATTTTTAATCCTCACCACCCTACCACCCTTTCCCCTGCCATGGGATCTGTATGTGAATGGTCCCGGGGTGACACCTGGAGAAATACTGGTATAAAGGTGAAACACTTCAGAAATAGCCCTTCAGAAGAATAAATTGCATTTATTTGGATTTAACTGTCAATTGGACAGTTTTGGATTAAGTCTCCAAACATATGTCATTGCTTTAAGTGATGAACTTAAATAAGCTAATGACCTCATGGTCTACTGGAAGATAGTATCCAAATAAATTTACTACAGAAAAAGACATTGATTGTAGAATTGCTTTTAGAATTGGTTGAGAACAAGAAAGACGTTTTGCTTCCCACTGTGGCCTAGCTCCTGCTGATCCTATTTTGGCCTAGCATTTCTGGCTTCACTCCTTCTCTGACATGATTTCTGTACTGAATGAATGTCCTTCTGGTTCTTCCTTTCCATTTCAGGGATACTCATGGAGTCTTGTCACATTAACAAGGCTGTGTACTGAGCCATGTGGGTATACCAGAGGCCAGATGGATGAGTGAGCAACAAAGCCTCAAAGACTCTGGTAACCGTTGGTGTATCCAAAAAGGGAAGTAATAGAGCTGTTGCCTCTCAACAGCCACAGAACAGAATAATAGCAATTTTGTCACTCAGAATAGATTACACAGGGCTTGTCTGGGGCTAAATTATTAAATCACTGAAATTGACTTTGATGTCTCCGCTCTTTCCACTTCCTGATCATTCTTATTATCCCTGCCTCCTGTTCCGACCAGGGACTCGGGGACCCCCGTTACGGTGCCCTGCCCTGCCCTCTCTGATCAGCCTAGATTGGGGACTTTCCTATGACGGCCCGCACTGCCCACTGGCTCATTGTCCCGGGTGGGAGAGGAGATGGGAGGTGGGGGGAGGGGCTTGTAATTATCCTGATCAACAGCTTCGTGCTGGGTTAATACGCTGTTCCTCCAGGTCACATTCTGGAAAGAAGTTTTAATCCAGAAGAGTATAAATTCCAGGCATTATAGGCAGCTCAAATGGCCCTGGAACAGAGGTTGGGGTGGGGCACTGGGGGACTTCTCAGGCGGCAGCCGCCCCTAAGTCACACCGACCTGGGCAGGGGCAGTCCTGACCGCTCTGCACGTTCCCAGGGGATGTACTTACCTGGGGACTGTGGGGAGCCAGTGTTGGGGCTCGGTGGTAAAACGGCTCTCTCTATCCCACCAGTCTCCTTCTAGCTCCTGAGCAGGGGCATGCGTGTCACCAAACCCTCTCAGCAGCCACACGGGGACGGCCGTGCTGCCCGGCGCAGTGTGGACCGCTGTGGTCCTGCAAAGCGGTACGGACCGTGGGGCTAAATTCATCGATATTAAGGGTTGACTGACAGACTCTAAATCAGTCTGATATCCCAAAATGAAAAAGAAAGACTATCTCCCCTTCACAGCTGGATCCTGATTAGTCCAAGCTAATTAATTTAAGTCCGATTCCCTTGCCACAGTGATTAGTTGTGTCAGAACTAAACCAATCTGTCATGGCAATCCCTTGGCTGCATGTGACCTAAGTTAGGGTAATGAAAAGCAAGATGTCAGAGGGCTTCTGGAAAAGGAACTTCACTGTTTTTATGAGAGAGTTTCTGGAAATCTCTGTCTCTGTCTCTCTCTCTCTCTGAAAACTGGTAACGAAGCATGCACCAATCTTTTTGTTAGCAGCCATCTTGCCCCAAGAAAGAAAATCAGTCTTAAAATGAAACTGACACCAAAGGCAGAATAAAAATCTGAAATGAAACTGATTCCTAGATGCCATTAGTGAGCTGCCAAATCCAACTAATACTGGGTGGAAAAAAAACAACAAAAATCAAACTAATACTGAAGCCACCCTTACTTCTGGACTTCTAGCTACGTGAGTAGTATATGAGTTAGGATCAGGTTCAGTTGCAAGTAACCAAAACCCCAAACAACAGTGGTGTAAGCAGGTTAAAGTTCTGTTTATTTCCCAGGTTAACAAAAACAACAAGTCAAGGCAGGCAGTCCGGGACAGTGCGCCTTCGCCCTGGTAGCCCTGCCATCTTAACACATGATTGGCTCCCCTGGTCTAAGGGGGTTTCTCCAACTCCAGCCATCACACCGAAGTGCAGTCAGCAGGGAGAAGAGGGACTGATACTTCCCAGAAGGTGCCCACAGCACTTCTGCTTGTGTCCCAGCATGGTTCGCTTCAGGCGGAGCCATGTGCCCGGCTAAAACTTGGGAGCTCTGCTCCCGGTAGAAGGGGGAAATGGACCTCAGGGGATAACCAGGGCTCTCCGCCATTTGTGTCCTCCTTATTGCCTAAGCCAGCTTGAGTTGGCTTTCCTGTTACTTGCAATTAAACACGTCCAGGTGATACTTCATAAACTCTTTTGACCTGCCGTCTCCAGTCACATGCTGAAGGATTAAAAGGAGAATCCCTTCACTGAGAACGTCTCAAGGTTCGTTCTTTATTTTTCTCCTTAGGTTAGGGACAACACCTGACACATAGAGGCACTTGATAAATATTTGCTGAATTGACTAAAATTAACTAAGAGGATTGAAACAAAGAGAGTTCAACAGAATCTTTGCTTTTTGACTTGTCAGCTCTGGCCTTGGGCAAGTCATAAACCCTTCTGTGCTTCAGCTTCCTTGCATGTTAAAGACAGAAGTAATATCTACCTTCAAACATTGTTATACATGTTAGTGACAATGCAAAGTGCCTAGCACAATTTCTGGCACATGCTGGTGGTTAACACCATTCATAAGTATTTTTTTTTTAATTATGATTATGGGCCGGGTGTAATCCTAGCACTCTGGGAGGCCAAGGCGGGAGGATCATTTGAGCTCAGGAGTTTGAGACCAGCCTGAGCAAGAGCAAGACCCCATCTCTACTAAAAAAATAGAAAGAAATTAGCTGGACAACTAAATATATATATATATATACATATATATATATATATACACATATATATAATTAGCCAGGCATGGTGGCGCATGCCTATAGTCCCAGCTACTCGGGAGGCTGAGGCAAGAGGATCGCTTGAGCCAGGAGTTTGAGCTTGCTGTAAGCTAGGCTGACACCACAGCACTCTAGCCCAGGCAACAGAGCAAGACTCTGTCTCTAAAATAAAATAAAATAAAATAAAATTATGATTATGTACACTAGATGTTTTGAAAGAATTCTGAAGTTGAGAAAATAGGGATTTGGGCACTGTTTCAAACACATGCAAACTTCACAGGCCATTATTAATTCCTATTCTTAGGAAAATATGACTGCTAGATTCAAAGAAAAGAATACTTTGAAGATATTTTTCATTAAAACTCTGAAACCTTCTTAGATATCAAATAGTTATTTAGTCAGTAGAGTGTGAATGAATCAGAACATATGTATTGAATTTATCTAGGAGCCCTAAGGGTGTAAAACCTACTTAGGAAATGTACTTTGTATTCTCTTGCTATCCAAGGACTGGAAAAACAGCATAATGTTCTGCTGAACCTGAAATGACCTTGAACTTAGCAAAGGACCAAACAATGAAGAACCTGTGTCCCTTTGTGGGGCCTTTACCACATTAAGGTACTCACAACTTGCTCTGATTTGTGATCATTTTTGTTTGTTTCTTTCCTTTGGTTTGGCTCAGAAACATGAGGGAGAAAATGGAACTACCCCCTTCGTCTACAGTTAAGGTAAAAAAAACAGATGGAAATGTCACTTCTGTGAAACGCCCCTCTGATAAGGAAAGAAACCTCATAGATGCATAACGAATTCAGAGTTAGCTTTTAAGTCAAAGCATAGAGAAAGCTCTTCTTGAGAGAGCTAAAAGAGAGGAGTTAAAGAAATTTTAGAATGTTAGTAGAGATCAGTTGATCTAGGCTTCCATTTTGGAAATGAGGAAATTGTCCCAAAGGAAAGTAGCTGTTCTCCACAGGGGTCTCAGTGAACTAACAGTAGGGACTACAAGGCAAGTTTCTCATTTCATAGACCAGTACACTCTGGTAATAAGGATGTTTAAAAAGACAAGAAAAAAAAATGGTGACAGTGGGCAACCTTGCATAGTTCCAGTTCTAAGTGGGAATGCTTTTAATTTTTCCCCATTTAGTATGATGTTGGCTGTGGGTTTGTCATATATGGCTTTTATAATTTTGATGTATGTCCCATCTATGCCTATTTTGTGGAGAGTTCTTATCATAAAAGGTGCTGAATTTTGTAAAATGCTTTTTCTGCATCTATTGAGAGGATCATATGTTCTTTTTTTTTTTGCTTCTGTGTATGTGGTGAATCACATTTATGGATTTATGTATGTTGACCCATCCTTGCTTCCCTGGGATGAAGCCCACTTGCTTGCAGCAGATTATTTTTTTTGACATGTAGCTGAATTCGGCTTGCTGAAATCTTGAGAGTTTTTACATCTATATTCATAAGGTATATTGGTTTGCAGTTTTCTTTTTTTGTTGTATTCTTTCCTGGCTTTAGTATCAAGGTGATACTGGCTTTGTAGAATAAGTTGGGGAGGATTTCTTCCTTCTTGATGTTATGAAAGAATTTCTGCAGTATGGGTGCCAATTCTTCTTTGTAGGTCTGCTAAAATTTGGCTATGAAACCATCTGGTCTGGGACTTTTTTTGTTGTTGGAAGATTTTTTTTTATTGCTGCTTCCATTTCATTGCTCCATATTGGTCTGTCCAGGAGTTCTATTTCTTCCTGATTGAGCCTAGGGAGGTCGTGTGTTTCCAAGAATTTGTCCATTTCCTCAACATTTTCAAGTTTATTTGCAAGGGATTTTTAAGTATTCAGAGATGATATTTTGTATTTCTGTGGTATTGCTCTTTGCTGATAATAGGATCTTATATCTAGACTCTGCCAAGAGACTCCTTAAAGTGACGAGTAAATTCAGCAAAGTCTCAGGTTACAAAATCAACGTACACAAATCAGTAGCATTTCTGTACACCAAAAACAGTCAAGCAGAGAACCAAATCAAAGACTCAATACCTTTCACAATAGCAACAAAGAAAATAAAGCACCTAGGAATATATTTAACCAAGCAGGTGAAAAACCTCTGCAAGGAGAACTATAAATCACTGAGGAAGGAAATCTCAGGTGATGTAAACAAAGGGAAAACATATCATGCTCATGGATCAGCAGAATCAACATTGTTAAAATGTCTATACTACCCAAAGTGACTTACAAGTTCAATGTAATCCCCATCAAGATATCAACATCATTTTTTACAGATCTATAAAAAATAATTCTATGCTTTGTTTGGAACCAGATTAGCCAAAGCAACCTTAGGCAAAAGGAACAAATCTGGGGGCGTCACCCTACCAGACTTTAAGCTATACTACAAGGCTATAGGAACCAAAATAGCATGGTATTGGCACAACAACAGAGATATAGACTAAGGCAACAGAACAGAGAACCCAGATATAAAATCATCTATGTATTGCCATCTGATCTTGGACAAAGCAGACAACAATATACACTAGGGAAAAGAATCTCTATTTAATAAATGGTGCTGGGAAAATTGGATAGCCACAGGTAGAAGATTGGAACAGGATCTGTATCTCTCACCACTCACCAAAATTAATTCAAGATGGATAACAGACTTAAACCTAAGACATGAAACCATAAGAATTCTAGAAGAAAATGTTGGAAAAACTCTTACAGATATTGATTTAGGCAAAAAAATTTATGAAGAAGACCCTAATGGCAATCACAGCAACAACAAAAATAAATAAATGAGACTTGATTAAATTTAAAAACTTCTGCACAGCCAAGGAAACAATCAACAGAGCAAATAGACAACCTACAGAATGGGAGAAAATATTCACATGCTATTCATCCAATAAAGGGCTAATAACCAGAATCTACAAAGAACTCAAGCAAATCAGTAAGAAAAAATCAAACAACCCCATTAAAAAGTGGGCAAAATACATGAACAGAAACTTTTCAAAGGAAGATAGACAAATGGACAATAAACATATGAAAAAATGCTCAATGTTACTAATCATCAGGGAAACACAAATCAAAACCACAATGAAATATCATCTAACCATAGTGAGAATGGCTTTTATCAAAAAGTCTCAAAACAATAGATGCTGGCATGGATTCAGAGAGAAAGGAACACTTATACACTGTTGGTGGAACTGCAAACTAGTACAACCTCTATAGAAAATAGTATGGAGATTCCACAAAGAACTGAAAGTAGACTTACCACTTGATCCAGCAATCCCACTGTTAGGTATTTGCCCAAAGGAAAAAAGGTCATTTTCTCAAAAAGACACCTGCACTCGAATGTTTATTGCAGCACAATTCACAATCACAGAGGTGTGGAATTCAACCCAAGCACCCATCAATACATGAGTGGATTAATAAAATGTGGTATATGTATACCAACTCAGCCATAAAAATGAATTATCTTTTGTAATACTCTGGATGGAACTGGAAAACATTCTTCTAAGTGAAGTATAATAAGAATGGAAAAACAAACACCACATGTACTCACTATTAAATTGGAACTAACCAAACAGAACTGATGTACACAAATAAGAAGAAAAACTCAGCAGAAATAAAACAGGTAGGAGGGGCTGAAGAGGATGGATGAAATCATACCTAACAGATACAATGTACACTATATGAGAGATGGTCACATTTGTAACTTTGTCTCAAGCAGTACAAAAATAATCCATATAACCAAAACATTTGTACCCTCCTAATATTCTGAAATTAAAAAGTAGACAAGAGGCTGTGTGTTTCCAAGAAAAAATCTATTTTCAAAGGCAACATACAGTTTTAAAGTGTTGCTAGTGCCTTAGAGTGTATGAAGTGCTTCACATACATCATCTCATTTGACGGTATACGGTCGCAGGACAGATATGGCAGAGGAGGAAACAGGCTGGGAGAGGCCATGTGATTTGTCTGAGAGGGCAAAACTGCTCAGAGGTGTGCTGACCCCAAGGACACTTCTCTTTTCACTCTACACATGCTGTGTCAGAGGCAAAATAATACTCTCTTTTTAAAAAAGAAGAAATGCAAATTTGTTGCTCTGGTACTATTGTCTCTATTTGCTGAATATCTTTGAGGGAAAAAGTCTCCTTTCAAATTAGATGAACAGATTTCCAGATTTAGTTCATGAGGAGGTTTCTAGGGCTCTGCCTTCAGCCTTGGGTCTAATGAAAGCAGGAGAGGGTCCGTTGGGCTTCTTTCTTGGCCTCGACGCAAACCCTGCATAACTAGCAGCAGGTATGGGCCCATTGTCTTGCTGGCCTCCCCTTGCCCTCACAGCAGTTCTGGTCACCTCACACTTAAGCTCGCTGGCCCTGCAGCCGCAGCACTCCTGACAGAGCACCACCTAACTACGGACAGCTCAGGACTCAAATTTGACAACAAGATGTCAAAACCTGTGTCATCAAAATTTCCAGTGTGTTCTAATAGATGAGCTTTAACCCTGGCCAAATTGTTTCTCCTCTAGATTGACTCAAAATAGAATTTATCTCATTTTTTCAAAGAGCAAATCCTCTCTATTCTCTCAAAATTGTAGACCTATCAAGTTTGCTGGGTTCACCATCAAAACATTTCCTAAAAATGGCAGGGTTTGGACTCTGTCCAATGTTGACTTTGAATACTAACTGCCCATTAGCGCTTTTTGCCCTCCTGGAAAGACTGAACTTTCCTTGACCTGTAATTATGTTGACCAGAACAAGTGATGTGCTGGAAGTGGTTTGAACTGGCTCAAGAGAACTGATCCTTAAGTTTTCAGGAATTTTGCAAACTGATTGTTGAAAATGAAATTATATAAGCTTACAATTAAATAAATTATATTAAAAACAAATATAAATACTTAAAATGCATAATTTCCTATTTTACTAATGTTTTATTACTAATATTTTACTAATATCTATTATCTCGAGATTATTATTTAGATTTATTGTATCTGCATGGTGGAAATATCATAAAATAGGGTGCTAGTGTGTTTTCCTTCCCAACTTCACATTTAGTGACATCACATTGGTAGCTCGAAACCAGCCATGGAGAGAACATTTGCCCCACAGAAACTGGTAAATGAAAAACGTTATAAACCAGGACTTTATTTCTGAGAGCCATTTTTATGCATTTATTAGCATACCACTTACCAGAACCAAATGCAGACCAAGCAACATGAACGAACCTATCAAGATCACGGTTTTCAATGCTATTGCAAAATCTTGTTTATAATACCACCCCCTGAATTAAGGAGTTACAACGACGACCTTGAAGGATCGGATGAGTGTTAAGTAGCATGAAACGAGGGTACATTTGGGCCTTCCTCTCTTTTAATATAGATCTTAATAGCTTATACTACTTTTAGACAGTGTAGACACACCCCTTGACATAATTAACAACAGGTATAGTCTTATTATCAAACAGTAGAAAGAAGAAAACAGAGGAGGTATTTACCCATTTTCAAAAAAGAAAGGTTTGAACCCTTCGACCACCAGAGATACTGCACAAAAATTACTGTCTAGGGAAGGCGGCCACCAACATTATCAAACATGTCCATGACATACCTGCGGTCCTTTCGGCGGCACTGCCGAGACCAGTGTGGCCCAGCAGACACGCGGGAATAAACCGTCTGCTAGTCGGGGGGCGGGGGCAGCGGCTCACCCGAGTGGCGAGCTCGGGGGTCTGGAAGGTGAAACTTGGCAGAGCTGCCTCCGCCGCAGCCGGCCGGAGCGCGTGTCCCCGCGGGCCTCGCCGTCCTCCTCGTCCGCTGGCGCAGGAGCCCGCCCAGGCGCCGGCCGGCCGGAGCGCGTGTCCCCGCGGGCCTCGCCGTCCTCCTCGTCCGCTGGCGCAGGAGCCCGCCCAGGCGCCGGCCGGCCGGAGCGCGTGTCCCCGCGGGCCTCGCCGTCCTCCTCGTCCGCTGGCGCAGGAGCCCGCCCAGGCGCCGGCCGGCCGGAGCGCGTGTCCCCGCGGGCCTCGCCGTCCTCCTCGTCCGCTGGCGCAGGAGCCCGCCCAGGCGCCGGCCGGCCGGAGCGCGTGTCCCCGCGGGCCTCGCCGTCCTCCTCGTCCGCTGGCGCAGGAGCCCGCCCAGGCGCCGGCCGGCCGGAGCGCGTGTCCCCGCGGGCCTCGCCGTCCTCCTCGTCCGCTGGCGCAGGAGCCCGCCCAGGCGCCGGCCGGCCGGAGCGCGTGTCCCCGCGGGCCTCGCCGTCCTCCTCGTCCGCTGGCGCAGGAGCCCGCCCGCCCAGGCGCCGCACGCGGCCCGGGAGGTGGCTTCGCTCGCCTGCCTGGCCACTCCGCGCGTTTCTCAGTTGATTCGGACCCCAGCAGGGACGGCCGTTCGTTTCAGGGCCTCTCCAGCCCATCCACAGGACAGGGGCACGGCTCAAACTCGGTCTTCAAGGACATAAGTAAGAAACGTCCGCGGCCGGGGTGCAGAGCTGTCAACACCGGCCCGGTGTACCGAGGGCTGCGACTGTTGTCGGGAACCACGGCAGCCCTCGGATTTCACATGGAAGGCGTCGCTCTTGACGTCCTGCTATGCGGAGACCTGGCATGGCAACAGAGCCCTGGCCGCGGCGGCCCGTCCCACGCCCGTCCCACGCCCG
>VSMD01074189.1:0-44728 GCA_008750895.1 Mirza zaza | reverse complement strand
AAAGGAGAGGAGATGAGAGGAGGGGAGGGGAGGGGAGGGGAGGGGAGGGGAGGGGAGGGGAAGGGAGGGGAGGGGAGGGGAGTGGAGGGGAGGGGAGAGACAGGGGGAGGGGAGAGGGGAAAGGAGAGAAAAAAGAAAACCAACTCTGACCCTCCTCAAAGCTTCACGGAATATTTCTGGAAGCCCCAGATTCAGTCAGTTGCCACGTGGAGACTGCCGTCTCTTCCTCTAGACCCTTTCCCTAACTGCCAGGCACTGGACATCCTGTGACTTCATCATGGTCTTCCAATGTGCCAAAGTCATGCCTGTTTCAAGAGAAAGCAGGGGACATAGCCCCTCCCCCAATCTGTGGCACACTCCACTCCTGGGTACCCCAGCAGCCCTGCCACTACTGCTGGGTCTCCCCAGATCTCCTGCTTCCTGCGCAAGTCTTGAAAGGAACTAGGTGATCCTTGGGGGTCCCTTTGCCCCTCTCCTCTCTGCTTTGAAAGGCGGAGGGGGAGACTGGGGCTAATTGACACTGGACAGGCCACAGCTCATCAGACATGTACAGAGGGGCCTGATTCTTAAATGTACAAATGCGCACACTATACACACATGTATGTGTGTATAAATGTATGTGTATATATGCATGTATACATATATGCACATACATATCTGAGAGAGAGATATGCACACATGCATGCACAATCAAACAAATCATCTGCTTTTCTCCCAAGAAGTTCAAAACACTATTTTTATTGCATTATTTATTGTAAATGGGTCTTTGTAGGGGTACATATAAAGCAATAGTATAATTTGCTAAATTGCAACATTTAGACCTAAGAATAAAAGTCTTTTTCTCAAGTTCATCAGGACAATTACAGCCATCAACCCTGGTACGGGGCAGTCCTGGCTGGAAATAAACCATCATTCTGCTTTCTTTGAAGAGCATGTGCTCTAACGAGATGGTCCACACACTGCAGCAAGACTTAGACATTGGCTGAGATGCTTCCTCTTTAGAATCTTTCCTAATGGCCTTTCGAATGTGCAGCCAAGAGAAGGCTATGGAAACGACAAAGCACCTAGAGCTATGGTTTCTCTTGGGCTTCCTAATAAACATCATCATCTGAAAAATGGCATGTGTTTCCATGTGGCAGAACTGTTGGGACTTTCATTCTGGGGATGAGCCTCAAGATTTGGGCATCTTGGCCAGAGCCTGCTTTGCCCCCGCCCTACTGTGTGCACTGAGATAGAAAGCTACACAAGATGGTATCTTTACACCAGAAATTTCTATCCAATTCACTAAGGAAATGGAGCTGATCTCATCAACTCAGAATCCTGGGAAATTGAGGTGTCCTGTAGAAACACTGATGGTGCTTTCAAGTTTATGTATTCTAATACTTTATTTCACAGAAACAGAAAGTAAAACTCAACAAGTGGCATGACTTGCTCAAGGCTAAGCATCTAGTTCTTGTCAAAGCTGGATCACCAAACTGCTGGTGACTCCACTGTCCTCTGGTCTGTGCTGCCTCTCTGTCACTCAAGGATTCCTAATATTCAAAAACTGAAATTAACAGGCTTCTGGGTAAAGAGGACACATAGGATATGTTAATTTGCTTGACTATAGTAATCATTCACTACGTATACATATATCAAAACATCATGATATGTACCTTAAATATATAGAATTTTTGTGGACAAAAAAAATCCATGGTGCTTGGCGGACACTCTTTCAGATCACCTTCCTCCCCAGACTCCACTGAAGCAACAGCAAGGGAATAAGAGAAGTCAGCAGAAACCAATGGAATGGATTCCAACAAAGAAATATTGGAATCTTGAAAGCAGATGGATCAGTGTTAATTAAATCTAGAAATCTGAATCCTAAGCCAATGAGAACCTGAAATACAAAACAGACCTCCCCAAAGCTTCGGGAATTGTTTGCACCTAACCTTTGGAATGGGGAGGTGCTGCTGTAGCATGCAAAGGAGAATGGATGGAAAGTCTGCTTAAGAGGAGGCAGTTAGAACCCGGATCTCTCCCATAGGTCCATGTAGCCAAGCCAGTGGTCCTCCCTGCAATGGAAGAACGGCAGCGGGTAAGTGAGAATGATGGTTTATAGATGCTGAGTCCGACAAGATCAGGTGTCCAGTGATCATAACTAATAGTATTAAAAATTGCTTTCTTCAATATTTGTCACGTCCACTCCCAAATTAAACATAAGACTTATAAACAGTGAAGACCAAAGCTACCCCTACTGTACATGCCTATAAGGCATGACACCAATAAAATCCCCAGATCATCACCTTTTCCCCTGGTGACTCAAAAGAACTTCACCAAAAGAGCTACCCTGGTAGAACTGACTTACTCAAATGAGCTTTAAAAGAAGGTGAAACATCAAAGAGACATTTTCCCACTGGACTAAGAGAAAGTAGACAGCCCTGTTGTGAACTATACGTGGGGACCCTGTGGCAAGGAACTGTGGGAGGTCTCTAGATACTGGAAGTGGTCCCCAGTGGATGCTAAGCAAGATGGGAGCCTCAGTCACACAACCACAGGGAAATGAATTCTGCCAACAGCCAGTGAGCTGAATGAGAATCACAGCCCCGGCCAACACCTTGAGTTCAGCCCAGTAAACTCAGAACAGAGAATCCAGCAAACCTAGACCCTAACCCTCAGATCATGGCAACTGAGAGAAAATGAATTTATGTTGTTTTAAGCCACCAAGTTTGCAGTAATCCATTACACAGCAATGGAAAACCAATACCTCTGGAAAGTGGAGAAAAATGGCCAAAAAGAAATAAGGCAGAAGTAGGCCATAGGCCAAATGCACTGCTACTTTAGCAAGAGGGAATTTTTCATCTTATGTTCTCCACATGTGTCTCCCCTGCTTCTAACTGGAGAGCAGACTACATTTCCCATTTTCCAGACTCAAATCGGAGATGGGCTTTAAGGAGACGGTCATGACCCATTCCCTCCTGGGTGGGGCTGGACTTGGCCCAAAGTGACCAGACCCCAAGGCAGAATGTTCTATACAATATGATCCTAAAATAAAGGTGGACACAAACATGATTCAGAATAAATAGCCCAAGAGAGAAAAGTCAAAGGCAGGGAGTGCAAACCTGGAGCCCTAATTATAGATAGGGCCAAAGCCAAGAACCAGAAATGGAGACCCAGAGCCAAGGAGGTCCTGTGCCACTTCTGGGAAGAGTCAGGTCACAGTGGGCACCTCAGTGGTCAGCAGTGAGTGGTGTGGTGTAGGTGTGCCAGGCTGCTGTGGAAGTGTAGGGTCACACAATCACTGTGGCCCTTCACCAAGCTCTGGCACACAGATGTGGGAAGTCTCCAAAGCAAGCCCTCATTAGCTCCTTTGGAAGGTTTTCTACAGGTCCATTTTGGAATCTGTGTGTGGGGACATAAACCAAGAACCCACACCCCATGGCTGGGGTCAGCTGTGTGTAGGAGATTCCCCTCTGCCACTCGCCTCCACCCTGAAGCCCCCCCAGATTAAGGCAGGCATTGCTGGGCATACCCTGCCACAGGTCTCTCTGGATGTCCAAAGGTGGTCTTCTATGGCATTGTTGTAATGACAATTGGTGATCTTAGAAGTGCCTCGTGTGGCAAGTCATCCGTCTTATGATAAGAACAGTAAATAGAAGTCCCAGAACATTTTGGCACAGGCTCACCCTTTCATAGCCCATCAGAAAATCTAAATGTTGGGAGGAACTTCAGTTAGCCTCTGTCCCAACCTCCCTAAACTGGTAGGGAAACTTAGGTTCAAAGAGAGTATGTGACGATGGAAGAACCCAATGCCTATCTTGGGATATCCCAACACAGCACATAGGAGAAAGTGTCAAAGAAAGGACAAAGTTATAGACCCAACTCTGTGCTCATGAGTGGGTGTGATCTCAGGCAAGTCACTTCAGATCTCTGAACCTGAGTTTCCTCATTGGCAAAAATGAGTATAAGGAATACACACGTAGGAATTCTATGAAGATTGGACGAGACAACCCTGGAGAAACCACACAGCATAGTGAAGGTCTGTGCACTTTTTTTGTGGTTTTAGGATGAACTGTTCTTGTCTCTCTCCTCTTTGAACCCCTTCCCCAGAATCACCTTGAAAGAAGCCTAAAATACTGATTTTCTGAATTCAGTAGTCTTGAATTCTAAATATCAGAACAAACTCGTCATCCTTTCCAGAATAAAATATAGTTGGTGTTCCCAGCACCCTACGACAGCCTCCTGGCCTTGTAGGAAAACTCGTAGCCTGGCCCACAGAGCAGATGCAGGAAAGATCAAAGCCCCAAGTCCCAGTCCTGAACACAGTGAAAGACAAGCTGTCTTGAAAGGATCAGCTTGCTCCTTTGGAGGATGCTTCAAGCATGTTAAACAGGAACCAAGGCTGCAACAATGAAAACAAGACTCAGGGCAATGAAAGTGCAACCATTAAATTTTCATGATTTCAGAGCTCAGGACACACGAGTTCATCATTATGACACTTTATATGTCAGTGAATTTATAATGAACATAGCTGTTGAAAATCAGCACTATTCATGGCCATAGCTTAGCACATAATGCTGGCATTTTAGAAATTGTTATCAAATCTACTTTGCTATAAAAACTAAAGAAATCTTTAATAAGTAAAGGAACCTAAATGCCCCAGCACTGCTAACATTTTTTCAATAGGCTGCAAAAGGTTGATAGTTGTCTGCTAATGCTTTCTGGCTATGGCACCATGGTGAGATGATTGGCTGGGCTTTTTTTTTTTTTTTTTCCCCAGAAGAGAACTTGATACACAAAGTTCAGTGATTTGTTTAGTTCATGGGTAGTAAAGTCTGGATTGGCTTCTATTGCCTATCTTCCGGTCCAGAGTAATTTTCATAATATGTCAATCCCCAGCCCACCATCTCTCTCTCTCTACTCTCTCTCTTCCCTCCTCCCTTTCTCTTTGTCTCTCTCTCTCTTTCATACACACACACACACACACACACACACTGATCAAACAGAGGAATCCCTCATGGGGGTCAACTTGTACTTTGGTATTACAGCTGCCTACTTCCTATCCTAGGAGCACTGCTCTGACTTGCCACCTATTGGCTCCATGGTCTGAGGATCCTCTTCTCAGCTTGGCTTGTCCCAGACTACAGACCCAGAGACAAGGATTTGAGTGTAAATGGTTTCTTGTGTGTAGGGGGAGACGATAACCTCAGGGGGGGAGTGGGAATGAGTCAGGGATGGGAAGGCAGCCAATAGCAGGTGTTTGGATGAGCAGGTTACTGCTGTAGGCGCCTGGGGCTCAGTCCCCCTGGGGACCTCTGGGAGACTGCATAGAACACGCCTTAGAGTTGTTCCCCTTCCAAGGAGAACAAGAGCTGGGGTATTTATCCACTATCTTCTTTTTGTTTTGGGTTCAAGGCTGAGCCAGATAAACTCCTCTGTACTTCTGCTCTGCCCCTCACATAGACTGAGTTCACTCCTGCAGCCAGTGAAAGTCCTCAGGCTTTCTTAGGTGCTGGCAGTGGGAAGTCATTGACAGGCACAGGAACGCTGAATGGTGAGCAAACGTGGACCGGGCACTGACAATGTGTGTTTCATTCTATCTATAAACCTCCTCCCTCTACACTCTCCCTGTGGCCCTTCTACCATTGTCTTTTCCTTCCTAACAGGCCACTCAGAGATAGACCCTGGGAGGTCTCTCTGGAGGATCCAACCCATAACCTGCCCTTGTGCATAGTCCTGACCAGGACCAACAAAGGCAAGGAACAGAGGGACAGGGACAGATGAGCACCCAGGGAGAGGCAGCACATGCGGGGATGAGGAGGCTGGACAGCAGAGCTCCACAGCCGGGGATGGAGCCCAGAGGGCCTATTTCCCACTCTGGAGTTATTTCAATGTTGGACCATAGTATTTTCCATGAGCCGACTCTATCAGCCAGACTTCTCAAAGATCCTCCAAAACAGAAGCACCAAGGATGTGTCATGTTAACACAAGACCTTGTACAACCACCACCACCACCAACTCAGAAGGAGAAACCTGGTGCTCAGAGGGCCAAGCCATGCAGAAACAAAAAGCTATAGCCTGTAAACGTTCTGGGAGGGAGTTTCTGGGGGTGACTTCCAGCTTGGCAAACTAAAAGCAATGGGCCTTACAGAATCATTATAACCCCACAGACCACCAGCCGTGGAAGGAAAGCTGTGTGGAATGGACTAGGCATGAGAGCACAGCCCAGAAGATTTTGTTTTAAAAACATCTTGATTATAACAAGAAGAATATAAACAGATGCTGGAGGGAAAAAATGGTGGAGAGTACATGTGAGAAAAATTTCTTGTGTGTGTACCTATATGAAAAGAGACAATGAAAAAGAGAAAAGCACAGAAATAAATAGAAAGGCAGAGAACCAAGTGGAGAGGGAGAGAAAAATGAGAGAAAAAAATAAAAATGAGAGAAATAATTTTTCACTCGAGATTTTTATTTCTAAACAACAGAAAGTAAGTCTGATGTATTCAAATATAAAATTATATACTGGAAGACTAGTTCATAAAAAGAAAAAAGTGCAATAAGTAGGACTCAGGGAAACAGAAGAACAAGAATGAGGCAGTCCAGCTCCCCAGGGCCAGGCAGCAGGAGCAAATAGGTCCTCTCTTTAGCTGCCTGTACCCAGCACTGACCATTTCTATCAACAAGCTCCCAAAGACTCAGATTCCCAGGAAGAAGATTCTATTTTGATCACATGACCTACCTGTGGTTGAGGATTTGGGGAGAGGGGCTTGATTGACAGGCCTACACAGATCACACAGAATGAGAGAAGGGTTTCTCTATGATGATACCAAAATAAAGAACAAGAGATGCCAGTCAGGCAAAGGCATCAGCTGTCTACGATCTAAAGGAAAACCCCAAAGAGAGGAAGACAGTGGGCATCAAAGGAGTTAAAAGAAGATCAGCAACACACCTGGGAAGAAAATTACACAGGGAAGAGCAGCTAGTAAAAGAGGAAGAAAACTAGCTTCTGTATGAGAAGGGGCCAGAGAGGAGGAGGGAAAAGAGAGTGTCATGAGGTGAAGATGAAGGCAGGGAACCACTTAGGGCTCGCTCATGACTCATGGATCTGTGATGATGCCTGTGAAGCAGATGACAAGTAGCAGGGGTCCTAGGCCACCCCAAGAGAATGGGATTTGAGATCCACTCCATTTGGCATGGACATCCACTAAGTGATTTCGTATCCATGATTGGTTTTTTTCCAGTTTTCTCGCTGTATAACAAAGCACCCCACAACTTTGTAGCTTAAAACAACTTCTTTTTACCTCTCATGGTCCTTTGGTTTGACTGGACTGAGTGGAGCAGTTTTCACCTGGTGTGTCTCATGCACATTCAGTCAGGTTTGGCTGGGGCTGCAGTCATTGGAAGGCTCAACTGGTCTGGAACATTCATGATGACTCATTCACACAACTGGCAGATGATACTGCTCTCAGCTGGACCTGTCAACTGAAAATAACTCCATTGGATCAGAAGTTCCACAACACGACATCTGGGCTCCCAGAGGGAGTGACCCAAGGGTGTGCATCCCATGGAGCAGAAGAAAGAGGACATTGTTGGGCAAGTTAAACTAAGCCTGGAATAGGCACAGCCTCACCTCTGCCATATGCTGTTGGTCAAAGCACTCATGGGGCACTCCCAGACCCAGAGGAGCAGAAAATAGATTCTTCCTCTCAATGGGAGTTCAGAAAAGTTACACTGCAGAAGAACATGTGGGATAAATCTTTAGAAAATATAATCTGCCATAGGTATCTAGCCTCTTGACTGTGAATAATGATTTATTGTCTCTTTACAACTTTCTGAGTTGTTAGTTGCAAAGTGAGCATATGAATTGTCAACTTTCAATCCCATGTGACATTCCAGGATGTCATCATTTCAAATGCATGTGGACTGCTCGGAGAAAATACTATTTTCTCTAAGATTTTAACCACCACATTCTTCTTGAAAATGATGGCCAGTTGAGAGCACACATAGTCTGTAGAGAGCCCACATTAGACAGGTGCTTGCAGTACCATCCTCTTCTCATTATTTGCTCATTCATTCCATAAACATCTTAGTCCCAGGCACAATGGTAAGTTTTGGGGATGCATAGATAAAAAGCATAATGTCTTATGCTCAAGGGTTTGGCTTCCATGAGAGAGGTTTCATTCGCATCTCATCTTATAGAAGGCCTGGGGAGTTAAGAGTTTAAATTCAGCAAATAAGCTTAAAATTGCATATTTTCAAAGTTACTTCCAAAAATCCCTTAGGGAGTCATCACTTTACATATTATCTTCCAACAAGTGCAACACAGATGTTTTTCACCCATTGTTGGAAACCACTGATTGCTTTATTTTGTTGAACACCAAATAAAATGGCCACTGTGCACTTAGGAGCCACTTTTCTCCTCCTCCACTCTCAGCGTTCTACTCCTCTGGACCAAACTGGCCTCCTGGTTGGTCTTCCTGCTTCCTCCCTTGCCCACCTATAGCCAGAGTAATCCTGCTTGAGCTGAAGTCAGATCACTCCACTCCTCTGTTCAAAACCAGCCAATGCGCATCACACTCACAACGGCATCTGAAGTCGTCCTGGCTGTGGCCATCAAGGCCCCCACACGATGTGACTCCCGTCTACTTCCCCTGCGTCACCTCTCACCATATTCCCCATCACTCCCTACACTCCAGCCATTGGAGCACTTCCTCCTGCATGCCAAACAATACTTAAGCCTCAGGACTTTGGCGTTCCTGGCCCTTTCTGCCTAGAACATCCTTTCCCCAGTTAGTCCCATGGGACCCTTCACCTCATTCAGGCCACTGCTTAAAATGAACCTGGGAAGGAAGTTCTTCCCTGAGCACAGTGTATAAAGTAGCATTTATTCTCATTTTCTGTCCTGTTGATCTTGCATAATGCCTCTTCATTTACTGCTACCTGAAACTGGGCATCAGCCTCCCTCCCTGACAAGCAGCCTCTACAAGGAGAGCAGGACTTTGATCACCTCTGTACTTTAGTGTATCCTCAGCTCTTGGGACAGTGACCTGACCAGCACTGAGTACTCAGGAATGTGTGTTGAGTGAATGACAGGATGGGTGGACAGATGGATGGATGGATAAACAAATGGATATACCTTTATCCATTTTATCCATTGGTAAAGAGATACATACCTCTAGGTGATAGAGGTTGGAGTGTGCCACCCAGATCACACTTTCAGGACTGAGGCTCGCATTTCTCCAGCTACCAGGAGTACTGGTTGCTGTTGGCTTCCAGCTATGGGCTCTCCAGTAATTGCTGACAGCTGCCCCTTCCTGGGGGGCGGCCTGTAACCACTGACTGGTTGACTTGAAGGTGCATAGGGCTGGCCCTTGTGACTCAATCTGGGACAATTCTAAAGGCTCCTTGGCAATTGCACCCTGGTTTAACTTTTCCTTACCCAATTCTGCTCCCTCTAAAGACATTGGCCCCCAAGATGACTCCCCAATAAATCTCTTGCCCACGAACCTCCATCTCAAACTCTGTTTCCAGAAGACCTGATCTAAGACAATGTGGTGCAAAAAATACACATGTTAAAACACTGGAATTTTATGTGGTTCAGGATTTTCTCACCCCACAAGCAGCAATCGCAACTGAGAAAACCGAGAAGTTCAGAGATGTGAATCCACCCCTCCACCCTCACCCAAAGGGATCTGCTCCCAGTAGAAACACTGGCAAAATCACACATCCCACCTGAACTCCGGTACTGCTTCCTCCTCCCTCTGTCCCTTTGTTCCTCTCCCTAGCCAGCTTACGGAGCTGAGCTCCATTACAGTGAATGCAGATGTGATGGAAGACACCATCTCATCGTATCCACTTTGACCAGGAAAAGCATCTAAACCAAGGCAGACAGGCAAGCTTGCTGCAGAGTCTGGACAGAACATTTCTCCCTAGAAAGGGGCAAGTTGGACTCTGATACACCTGACTCTGAACTGCTGATGGCAGAAAGTTCAGCAGGAACTGAAAAGATGCCCCCAAGAGAAGCCCAGAAGTGTGAGCTGAGGTCAGGAAGATGTTGAAGCATTAGAAAGCAGAAAATATGCGGTAGGAAAAAATTCTGCGAGATAGAACAATAATATAGAGTAGAGGGTGAAGGAGGGCAGCTGTTGGAAGGGGAAGAATAAATTTTTTTTTTTTTAAAGAAGCGTATAGGGTACAAACTTTCAATTATAAGATGAATAAGTTCTGGGAACCTCATGGACAGCACTGGTGACTGTAGTTAATAATACCATATTGTTTACTTGAAATTTGGTAAGAGAGATGTGAAGCTTTTTCAGCACACACATACATACATACACACACACAAATGGTAACTAAGGGTGGTGATGGATGTGTTAATTAATCTGACTCTGATAATCAGTACACAATATATAGCAAAGAATCACATTGTACACCTTGAATATATGCAACCTTTCTTTGTCAGCTAAATACATTTTTTAAAGTGCATGACCAGTTGGGTGTGGTGGCACATACGTATAGTCCCAGCTAGTTAGGAGGCTGAGGCAGGAAGATCTCTTGAGCCCAGGAGTTAGAGGCTACAGTGAGCTATGACGACACCATGGCACAACAGCCTAGAGTAAGACTCTATTTCTAAAAGAAATAAAGAAATAAATTATGTGGTCAAGGATAATCAAGATAATGTCATAAAATATTGTTTGTGGTAGCCAAATTATCTACTGGTCCATTAGTAGGGGAAAACTGGTTAAATATGCTACAGTACACCATATTATGGTATACTATGAAGCCATTAAAGATGAAAATGCTCTATTTTAAAATGAAATGAATGAATGGATAATATCTAAAATAAAGTTTTAGTTCTTATTAATAAAAAAAAAGAAATAAGTAGCACAAACAGAAAGGGGAGTCAAGTTAGGAGAGAAACCTTAGAGTATAGAGCCACAGGCTCTAGCTGCTGCCATTCTGAAAATTTCTCAGATGCTGAGTGACAATCCATACGCTGTGAGGCCCATACATACTGTGGATCTCCCGGCCCTACTTGTTTAACTTTCCCATTTTCATTATCACTAATGTGGCTGGGATTATTATTTTTCTAATTCCCATGTGTACTCTGTCAATAAACCCATTACTTAAGGCTTATGGAGTTCTTTAAGCCCCAAACTATCTTACTGGCAAATATAATTATTATAAAATAATAATGACCACCGTTAAAGACTACCTGCTACCTACCAGGCATTCACTATCTCATAAATCCTCACAACAATTTGAAAGAATTCACAGGTGAAGAAACTAAGTGTTTACAGAGAATGTCCAATACTAGGGGATTGGTTGGATGAATTATTCAAAGTCAGGTCAACGTGGCTGAACTGGATTCAAAACCAGTTCTATTGGGTTCTACATCCCAAATGAGTCTGGTTCCTAAGCACATGTTGTAGCAGCTGTGCCCTGTTCTGCCATCCTATGTGTGCCTTCGCCACCTGTTGCAGCAAGACGGGGAGCTTGGTGGAGGGTCCTAAGTGGTCATGAGTGTCACAGTTTTGCTCTTGGTTCTAAGTTGGAAGCCATGGCTGATCCTTGGTGGATTTCCAAAGGTCAGTGCTCAAGAGGGTTTTCTTCCCAGTGAACTCCTGATCTGGGAGAACAACAGGAATAAGAAGAAGATGCTAAGGAAGTCCGACTTCCTTAAAGTGGATCCTTAAAGAAAATCAGACAAAAGACTGCAAAAACAAGCCATCCTATCACTCTCTCTGCTAGGCCATATGGATAAACAGAAACCAAGTTGCAGCAAGGCTCCTCTCTCTCACAGGTGATCCAAACGTCCATTTACCTAACTGTGCTTCTTTTTATGCACGCATACATATGCATTTTACAACTACGCCATCTGTGTTACCATAGTTATGGTCCTGCCAGCATTTCCATAAAAATGATAGTAAATCTTTCTTTTCTGAGGTTCATAAATAGCCTATAAAAACTGGGTCTGAGCTGAAACTTATTCCTAACAGTTTCCAGCCAAGACACTAATAGATTTTGTTAGCAAATTAAACAAATATCAATTTACTTGGCAGGCTAAAGAAGTAACAAAAGTTTACTGTTTCCAGAGGCAAATATGCATTCACAAAGGAGAAAAATAAACTAAATCCCAACATAACCAAGATTACAGTCTTCCCCTTAATTTTAATGTCTGTAAGCCATTCCTTTGATTAATTTAAAATGTTAAAATGTCAGGTTAGTACTGTACAATCTACAGATGTTTCCTGATTGCATTTGCTAGAGATTTTTTTTTTTTTTTTTTGTAATAAGCAACAGAAATGGGCAATGGCTACTTCAGGGCAGATGGAAATTCATTGAAGGGATTTGCAGGATCTCAAGGGATTATGGGGAAGGGGGAATGCTGAAGAAGCAGGGTTGAAATGGATGGGGAGCAGATACAAATTGTCTCGGTAGCACACACTGCTTGATTGCATTGTCTGGAATGAAGGCATTCTAACCCTTTCACTGTTCTCTGCAATGTTTTGGTTTAGATTCAAAATCCCAGGAAAGGGTATGGCCAGCCAAGCCTGAGCAATGTGCTTGCTGCACGGCATATCTAAAGCATTTGCTCTTGGCGTCACCATGGGGTGGGGGTGAGGGGTGGACTCAGTCAGCTGTGTCATTTCTAACTGCCAAGAAAGAAAGAGACAGAAAGGAGGAAGAGGGAGCAGGTGGGAGAGACAGAGAGACAGAAAGAAAAAGAAAAGAGATAGAAAAAAGAAAAGGAAGGAAGGAAGAGGGAAAGAGGGAGGGAGCAAGAGAGAGAATGAGAGAGGATAAAACACATGAATGTCCAATACTATGCGATCAGATGAATAAATTATGCTAAAAATACACAATGGACTATTATACAATCATTAGAAGTTATATTATCAGAAAAATATTGAATGACTCAGAAAGCTGCCCTCAAGACAGTATTAAGTAACAAACTAGGCTACCAAACAGTGTGTCCAACATAATCCCATTTTAGGAATAAACAAATAAGAAAGCAAGTGTGCCTAGGAAAAAATTGGTAATGGGATTTCAAGTTATTTTTAGTTTCTTATTTCAGCTAATCTCTAAGATCTAAGTTTATAAAAATAGTTGTATATTGCTTTCAAAAGGATGGTTTTAAAAAATGAGAAGCACTTCAGAGGTTTCAAGACCTTGTCCTGAGTCTCGGAGGGAAATAATAGCAACCACTGCGGTAGAACTGCCCTGTTCTATGGATGGAGACGTGGAGGTGCAGAGAGGATATTCTCAGATCTAATCACAAAGCAGAAACCCGAGGTCTCAGGCTCAAGGTTTTGCCTGGCTGCTCCTAACCACAGGTGTTCTTATCCCCTAGGAAGGCTGAAGTCACCTGGATGTGGCCTTGACAAAGGGGTAATCCCTGGGCATTCCACGCTCTACTTGTGGATCAGGCCAGCTTCCCTGCTTCAGCTTTGAAAGCTGCTTCCTAAGCAAACCAAGCTTGGGTGTTTTTCTCCTCTTTTGCCAGAGAGGGTAATTACGGTGGCACTGGACATCCTGAGTGTTGTGCTGGAATCGCTCAATGGTATCTTTTGCATGCCACTTTGAAATCATCTCGGTGTCTGAAAGGTCACACCCGCTGGCTAAATAGCATTGATTTCCAGGCACTTACGGATATACATGACAACTCCTGAAAGGGGCTTTCGTGGATTCAAGAACTGAGCCAACGGGACGCTGTTGGTAAACATCTCCTCTGCACAAGGCAGGCAACAGTCACTATGAAAGAGAATAAACCTGGAGGAGTGTGTCACCAACAGACCGGAAACGGAGCCGTGCTTTCCTGAGGTGAGGGCTGCAACATCCTACCCGGGCCATAGTTTAAGTACTGACATTTGGCTGACCCGACACCACGATGGCCCCGAGAAATGAGCTCCTATTTGCAGCTCCTCCTTCATGTACCCAAGGGACTGGGATTCCACGATGCAAACACAAACTAGGCTTATGAGTCTGCAGGATGAGGCAGACGCACAGGGTTGATGGATGCTGCTTTTCACTGTGAATTTAGAAAGCTCTTAGAAAGAGCAGTCAAATTGAATTTAAATGCTTTTCATTTGAGATACTGTACTTCAGTCAGCGCCGGGGGCTGATGGCAATTTCTGATTTCAGGAAGTCAGTCGAGCCACGAGCCCAGCTTTTCTGCTAGCATCAAAAACAGTGGCACGATGTCGGCGGAGAGTCTGTCTCATGTTGCCCCACATGCCTTTGCTAGGTAGATCACCCTCGTGCCCACATGGCCTCCATGTGAGGACACCATGGACCTCCATCCTAAAAAAGGGACCACATTGAAAGCCCAAGCAAGTGCGTTTGCTAATCCCCTAAACCAAATGCCAAATTAATCAGAAGACACCTGTATTCCAGGAGAGACGACTTCTGCCTATTGTGTGGGTTTCTACTGCTTTTTCTTCTCCCAGGCATTTAGGTAAGGGTGCGTTCCTGGATTCTTTCCTATGTAGTTTTCAACAGGGGTAAAAGAACATCTGGTCTAGTGTCAGATAGACCTGGATTACAATACCAGCTCCACACTGACCAGCCATGTCACCTCAGAAAATTATCTAAACCAGTGGTTCTCAAAATATGGTGCAGGGTTCCCTGAGGGTCCCTGAGACCCTTTTGGGGCTATGCAAAGTCAAAACAATTTTTATAAGAATACTACAATGTCCTTCATCTTTTTCACTCTCATTCACTCATGAGTGTACAATGGAGTTTTCCAGAGCCTATGAGACCTGTGACGTGGTCATCATTTTGATGGCCAATGGAATGTGTGCTTGTGTATTCTTATATTTTAAATGTTTCTGTTTTAATTTCTAATAAGATAAATATTGATAGGAATAACCCACATCACAAAAGCTCTTTAGGATTCTCAGTAAGTTTTAAAAGTGTTCAAGAACCACTGATCTAATCTTTTTGCATCTTTACTTCTGGATGTATTGACAGGCTATTGTGAAGATTTAATTAGATGAAGTATGTGGCATTAGGAGAAATATACCAAAATCTATCCTTCCCTGCTCAAATGCAGTCATTGTCTCAGGTTGATCTGAACGTTTAGCTTTACCCTTTATGGGAATGAGTATCATGCCTGCTTGGAAATACACACTGCCCTGTCTCTACAAGGCCAGGCCCTTAGCAGTCTCAGATTAAGTGCTCCAGGGCTGTCCCCTTTTATCCAATTTCCTACCTCAGCCTCCCACATCTGGCTTCTCTGTGTGTCACTTCTGTAGATATTAGGTGCACTGTACTTTATTGAAGGGTATCTACCTGGTAGGTACCATAAGACCACACCCCAATGGGAGAGAGCCAGGGTCTTTCTTGAAATGCATGGTCATTTCTGGCATCAACCATTCCAGGCTGAAGAGGGTTCTCAGGCAGCAGCCAGATGTTGGAGAGGAACTCCTCAGTGTCTCTCTGGGTCTCACTCCCTTGGGCCAGGATTGTCAAGATACAGTATACTTGTGGTGGCTCCCAGAAGTGCAGGACAGATGGCCCCTGGCACTGGGAGACAGACCAGGCACCTGGCAGAAAGGACTTCCACATTGGCAGGTTTCTTCATACCTATCAATTCCCAAACCCTGTGAATTAACTTCTCAGGGGCTCACTGGTTCTTAAAACAAGAAAAAAAAATCAAACAAACAACACAACCACCCATTTCCCCCATCCTGTCATGTCTGAGATCCCAACACACCTGCGTCCTCCCTAAGAGGTCAACTGCGACATCCTGTGTCAGAAGAAATGGAGCAGGAAAACTTGTGGCAGGAAAACCCTCCAGAGGCAGCAGGGACAGGGAGGAAGTCTGCATGGGCTGGATATTTCTCAAGTAAGAATATCGGGACTTGCAACTGAGTAGATGAGGGGGGTGAGGGAAAGTGAGAAACGGAGGCTTGCCCCAAGGGGCTGGCCTGGAATACAGTCCCAAGGCACAGAGAAGCCATTTGCTGGAACAGAACACAATGGAAGGAGAGCTGCTGGGCTGGGAGGGGAGAGTTAGAGATTCTGGTCTGGAGTCCAGGCTAGAAGTCAGCCTCAAGGTCACAAAATGGCAGCCGGATGCCACAGGGACTGAGCTCCGTCTCTGTGACATTTCTGAAGCAAGCCCAGCAGAGCTTACGGTAGTAGAGCAACGAAGCTGGCAGGAAAGCAATGATCAGTCTTGTGAGAGTCTCCAGAGTCCCTGTTGCTCATTCTTACTGTTGCCTGCCTATCCTGACACCACTTCTGGCTTTCTGACTTGGTTTCCCTTTTGGCCTTCAGATCTGCTCTTGTACCCCAAAAGCCTGGCCCTCTCCCTCTGCTCCCCAAGTTATCCCTCTTTCGAAAGCTGCCCTCCTGAAACAGCCTCAGAGCACCTGGAACATCCACAGCGAACACCCCGGGGCTGGTCCTGCTGTTCAGTGCAGCACGCGGCCTCGTTTGTTGTGTGCTCTCAACATCCCCCCAGGAAATCCTTTCTTCTTCCTTTGCTCAGTGAGTCCCTTTATTAGACAATGAGGGAGGAGCGAGAACACACAGGGAGAGCACATAGAATAGAAGAGGGAAGGATCCCAGGAGAAGGAAAACAGTAAGGCAGCCATTAGCACACTTGAACAACTCTCTTCTTTCTTCTATTGTGTGCTTTTGCAAGCCCTGTTTTCAAGGGAATTATCTTAAATAGCTAATTCAGAGAACGCATGTGTCATTCTGGTACATTTGGATTGGAGCCAGATCTCTCCCCCTCAAAATGATTCAGTTCACCGTAGCGAATGTTATTCCACTCCACATGTAACAACAGAAACAACAATAACAACAACAAAAACATCTGCGACCTGCACAGTGGTTTGCATCTAATAATTATTTGCATAAACAACCTCTTCTATTTTAAGGATATAGGTGGCCCTTTATAATTCGCTTTTGACTGATATTTGTTGTTTACTAAATATTTTACAGGAAGATGAGAAATGATGCCAGGTGGGGCAAACAGTTGGATTAGTTTGAATCACTTACAAGCCTCTGCTGAGTGATGAGTAAACTGAAGGTCCATAGTAGCCAAGTTTCCTCCTGGGTGGTATTACAGCAACAAGGGCATGTTTTATCTGTCAATTCTGACCTAAGTGACAATTAGTAAATTCCTAAAAATGCTACTTGTCCATAATCTACCTGAAATAGATGAAGGAAGTTATACTAGTCAGAATAAGCTAGGTGTTGCTGCAGTGACAAACATTCTGCTGGTCCCAATGGTTTGAACAGCAAATGTTCATTTAAGATTCATGTTCATCGTTTGTAGTTGGAGGTATTTGCTCGACATCATCTTCACTCAGAGACTCAGGCTAGTCACACAAAAAGGAGAGAGAGAGAATGAAGAACCATTATTCACTCTTAATTCTAGATGGTGTATATGTTATTCTGCTCACATTGTATTAATCTCAACCCATAAGTCACACCAACTGGCCTTAATTCAACAGGGAATTTAAAATAGAAAAGTAGGTATTATGAAAAGTATAAAATTTGACAGAACATGGATAAAGATGTCTTCGTTTTTGAACTCTATGCTCATCAGCAAGATATTTTGCATGAAGACAAAAGCACAGAGAAAAATAAAATATTGTGACCCCCCAATGCATATTGAAATTTTGAATTTTGTGGTGTTTAGAAGTAAGATATTTGAAAAAAATACATATAATCCACATCTTATTTTATCAATGAAATTCAAGCCATTTATATGACTTGCCCAGGATCACAAAGCTAGCTAGTTAGTAGTCTAGTAGTCTTCGAAATAGTACCCCCACAACAGCTGAACTTTAAAATCACAGTCATAAAGGAACAGTTTTCATGAGAAGCATTTTATGTTTACAATCATTAATTAGTTCTTCATTCTATTTGAAAGGGGCTAATTGCCCTTATTCCAATGGGAATAAAGTCAAATCACCACTAGAGATCCTATGTTCTCTGCTCTCTGCTATAAACCTGGACAACCTTAACAGATAAGCAGTTGCCTGTTACTTTGCCTGTGAGCTTTTCCTTCTAGCAAAGCCTCAGGGTAAAGCCTGAACATATGCTTAAGCATGACATTTGAAGTTAAGTAGAAGGGTTGGCAAATATTAAAGAGACCTAAGAGAGCCTGATCCACTCCAAACAGAGTTCTCCAATAACCATGAGCTCCTAACATTCCACAGAGGAAATGAAAGATATGAGAAATTAATTGCAGCACAAAATATCTTGACCATAAACTTTGGCCTAATTAATTTCCCTTCTGAGCTCACTTAACAATCAAAAATGGAAAAAAACAAGCTGGCATGCATACTTTTCTCACAAGACCTGTTCTGTTGGAATTGTAGACTTGTCTCTAAAAATTACAGAGACACATGAAAAATAATAAGGCAAATCCATGAGAAGAAATGACGCCTCTACTGTGAGGTCAGAATGGGTATCTTTTAATGATGTGTTGATAACAGGATTGAACTTTGAGGACTGTAGCTGAGAAATAGCCAGTGAGAAATCATCCATGTCCTTAATGAAGACAATCTTGTGTCATCTGGTTGTGATACTCTTTTAAGATGTAGGAGAGCAGAAGGTTAATTAGTAAATCATGGCATCTTTCAAGTTTTCTGCTCCAAACATGGTTCCACTGTAGGGCCATGTAGGATGTTTCTCTTGACCATCTACCTGCTTGATGGTCACCTTACCACAGGTACTGTGATAGGGTGGCTCACAGCTACCACTCCAAGCACTGAGAATTAGCAGGTGTTTCTTTAAGTGAAGCCCCACCAAATCCGTTCTTAGCTTTGTCCTCTAAGGGGAAACAGAAAAAAGCTGTTCCCTCTTCTACTACTCTTTCAAATATTTGAAACCAGTTTTCATGTTTCCATTTGGATTTTTATAACACGTAAAGTGAGCTGGCTACTAAGAACCTTATGTATACCTCAAGTGTGTCAAGGTACTTGAGTAGCCAGACCATGGGTCTGTACTCTATGCATCTATACAGAACTTACAGAGCATGTTCTCTGAAATCATGGGTGCTGCCAGAATGCGGAAGTTGACCTCTACCTGGCGGACTGAGTGTGTTTCCTGGGAAAGACATTTTGGAAAGAGAAAAAGCAAATTTAGAGAACTGAGATCCTAAGGGCACAGCCATTGGTAGAAGAACTTTAATCTCCCGGATGTTGCCAGTAGAAGTCAGCCTGCCATAGCAATGAGCAGGAAGCTTTGTGCATGCGTTGTTGTTGTTGTTTGTGCTGCTGCTCTTTTGATTGTGTAAGAGCAAATGAGAAGGCTGACCACTGCAGGGACATAAGCATATTTCTTCTTCTTTAGCTTTTATTTAATAATCAAAAATTGAATGTGAAGTCTGGCTAGACTTGGAAGCAAGTAAGGAAGATATGAAACCCAAAGAACCATGGCAGCCCAAAGATTACAGGATATGAGAACAGACTAGAAGTTGGGGCAGGGGGCGCTCTCTTTAGCTGAAGAAGAAATTGTTTGGTGGTTAAGATAAATACAATATCAAATTATGAGAGTTACCTACACTTAGCAATGGTGATCTTTGTGTTGTCTTGCAATCCCATAGCCAAAGCATTCCATAGACTCCACATTATTCATACTGTAGATAAAAAAAAAAACAGTAACCATTTGTATTGGTTCCATCATTTGTCATGGGTAAGATCCCAAAACTCATATGATTCAGCATAAAGTTCTCATCAGGAAATTTCTTCCCATGGAAGAAATTGCCACCATGGCCATTATGACAGGTAAATTCTCCAGCCTAGCACATAAACTCTATAATGATTCTGTAAAGGCATAAACCTTATCACGAAATCCTTTCTCTCCATTGCAAAAACCACTGACATTTCCTGCTGACCTTTGGAACTTGGATTAAAACAGCTTGAAAGAGATATAGACTGGGAGCTCCATCAATGTGGATGTGTTGTATTATACTTGGGAGCTGACCACGGCTGGGAGCAGGAGCAGAGTGGACTGGCAAGATTGGTGCTCTGAGTGATGGCATCTGAAAAACAGGACCCAAACACACTTAAAAGGGCAAATTTGAAAGTACATATATAGAAAACTCTATATATAGAAAACTCATATATAGAAAACTCTATATAAAACTCTATATAAGTATGTTGGTGTTTTTATGATTTAAACCACATCCCTCACAGGAGTGAAGGATGTCTTATATAAAAGTATTTTAAAACATACCAGAGTGGAGTTAGGGGTTGAATGTATAAAGCTCAGTACTTTAACTGCTTTACAGAATGTCTTTGTTGTATGGGAGCTGCTAATCTGAACTTTGTCTAATTTACAAGCAAATAACTTGAGTCACAAAAATATTGACCACCCTACTTGATCTCTCATTAGCACTCAAAACTATTGACCTTTCCCTCCTTCTTGAAACATTCATTAAGCATAACTAGGGACCCATGGAAATGGTGCCATACAATCCTTGTACCTCTCTGGCCACAAGCAGCAGCAGTGTTTCTGTCTGGGGGAGGCTTGCCATTGTGCTACAGCTTTTGGAGAGACACTAGCAAATAAGAAGCAAGACCTTTCCATACATCTATAGAACTTGTGATTTTGACTGATAAACCCTCCCTGGAGCATCCACACCTACAAACAGGTGGTCCCCCAGCCTGAATATCATCTTTATCAGCTTACTTCTCCCTTCCTGTCAGGTGCTATTATGCCTTAGGAGAGTTAAGACACAGCATTCATCTTCCTTGAAGTCAGTTTCCATTTAAGTCATATTTTTCTTTTCTATTCCATATAAGTCATATTTTCCTATTTCTTTGCATGTCTAGTAGTTTAGATTGTATTCTCCACATTGTGGGTATTGTTTTGTAGAGACACTGGATTCTGTTATGTTCCTCCAACGAGTTTTGGTTTTATTGTTGTTTTATTGTTTCATTTTATTTTAATGGGCACTTAGCTTGTTTGTATTTAAACTCCAAAATCTCTGCTCCCAGCAGTGGGTGGCATTTCAGATCTCAGTTTAGTTCTTTTAATTTTAACTGGGATACTTGGATTCTGTCCCATGCATCCATGGTTGAATGGTCAGCAAGGGAACTGGGATGAGTTTGTACAGAGAATATGGGGCTCCTCCTTTCTGGTTCTCACTTTTTCAGAACTCCTCCTCTCATTGCAGTAACTGGGGTAGCCCTGAACTCTGTCTTCTAGTTCTTTAAGCTAGTCAGACTGAATTTTAGCAAGTTTTAGCCTACAAACATGGTGCTGAGTGAGTGGGGCCTTTGTTCATGTTAAAAGTTATTAAAAAGTGGAACACTCACCCAGTGCTGGTCCACTGGTTCTTTCTGCCAAGGGCAAAACCTATACCAGTTTTCCAGTTTCTGCCTGCTCTCCAGTACCTTCTATCTATATATCTATCTATATATATATATTTACACACACATGCACACATACACACATGTATGTAAGTATATATATTCTCTGAATACATACATATATATTCATACATACTGAATACATACATATATATGTATATATTCATGTTATAATACATTATTCATATTATTCTTCCTTAGAATTAGCTTCAAGGCAACTCCAAAGTTTGAATCTCTAACTCACAAGTTGTCTTAGTTGTGTGACTCTGGACAGTTTTCTAAAGTATAAAATCAATATAGCAACCCCTATCTTATAAAATCATTATGAGTCATAAATATAAGAGTGAATGTACCAGTTACATAATAAATGCAAGTTTACTCTCCCCACTTCATCTCTAAATGAGCACATGGCTAATGGCCAAACACAGACTACTGAGTCTATCAGAATCACTTAACGAGTTTTTTGTTTGTTTGTTTTTGTTTTTTAGTGGAGTACTGCCAGATTCTCAGAGGAGATTCTGAAGCCAGCCATGGAGTTTGTATTTTTTTTTTTTTAACCGACAGAGTCTCTCTCTGTCACCCAGGCTGGAGTGCAGTGGTTTAATCACAGTTTATTGCAACCTCAAACTCCTGGGCTCAAATGATACTCCTGTCTCAGCCTCCTGAGTAGCTGGGACTACAGGTGTGCACTATGACACCCAGCTAATTTTTTTTTTTTCTTGTAGAGATGGGGGTCTCACTATATTGCCCAGGCTGGTCTCAAATTCCTGCCCTCAAGCAATCCTCCTGCCTTGGCCTCCCAAAGTGCTGGAATTACAGGCATGAGCCACCGAGCCTGGCAGAGCTTGTATTTTTAATGATCTTCTCCATGGAATATTTCTTAGACAGCTCAGCTATTTTTCCAATCAAAATGATGATGATATACTTTTGTTTCCTTCTGCTGAAATATTCAAGCCTTTCCAGAACAATGGTTACATTCTGAGTGATTTGTTATAGAAGTTCCAGTGTCTATTTAGTGAAAAAAAATAAAAACAATATTATAAAACTATTCATAACAACAATAAATACAGTAGCACATAATTTATTTTTTAAGTTTCTCTCAGGACTGAAATGCAAAGCCATAATAATATGTACAGAAATAACCTGGAATGTAGAGTACATACACAAAAATTTATTAACAGGAGACAAAACTAATGTACAATTGAGTATGGGAACCAAATTGTAAATAGACCCACAATTTCTTACTTTCCTTACTTACCAGACGCTGTTTATGTTATATACACAGCCCCTTAATGGAGACATAGCCATGAGTTAGGGAATAATGGACTGACTTTGGGTTTGCTTGATAGCCATTGACCATGAGGAATATATGCAAGAGAGTGCCTGTTTCAAGAATGAGGATTTCCTGTAAATTGACTTCCTCTTATTCCTGTTCTCTTGAAAGTCCCATTAGTCTCTGCATAGCTTGGCCACCAATAAGTGGATTAGCAGTGCCTTTCAAAGTGGATTAGTGTTCCTTGTGCATTTAATTAAAGTGGACCTCATTCTATCATCCTTAAGAGCAAAATTATGCAAAGAAAAATTTCTCACGTGCAGACAATGACTACAAATATGTCTCCCCCTTGGGTCCTTTAATGTGATCCATTTGTCTGCAGAGTTCATAATTTCTGCAATAACATACAAATTTTGTGCTGCTTCGCCTGAGAACAGAGGTGCCAGCTCTTCCATGAGTAGGAAGGAGGTAAGAAGGGTCATATCTCTGACATAATGTGGACCACACATTTTCTCATAAGATCTCAGTTGCAAGTCATTTTATTAAATGGAAAAAATACTAATATGCTCTTCAAGTTGGTAAACTTGAAAAGGGAGAAGTCAAATCAGGGTATTTCTCGGGCTCATAGATGGACTCAGATCATTAAACACATTCTCATCAGAAACTACCGTCTCAGGACTTGTTAGTGTCATAACATCAAAGGAAATCATTTCATACATGGGTTGACTTAATGCTCTGGTCTAAATCTGGGTTTTCATTTTATGTAGCTGATCTTACAATAGCAAATATTAATATTTTAGCCCCGAGTCATTTTATGCCCTGAAATGCACTTTCTACTGGATTTTTTTTTTCATAAGGACAATAACAAATGACCACAAAATTTCTACCCTAGTGGTTTGCAACTATTGCTACCCATTAGAATCACCTGGAAAACAATTTTAAAATTGCATGCCTGGGCCTCAATCTCAGAAGTTCTAATTAAATGTGTCTGGAGTGGGGCCCAGGTATAGTATTTTTTTTCAAAGCACCCTCGGTAATTTGGCAGTCAAGGTAGAGAACTACTGTTCCCTCCGATTCTTCTCTGTCTGGAGTTTGCAAAAGTGAGCCTTTGCAAGTTCCAAGAAGATAAAATTTTTCTTGCCTTTTTGAGTTAATTACCCTATAGAGTATTTTTACCTAGAATAAAGAGACTATCCATCTGTTGCGTCTGCCTTTGCCTCTACCACTTGGCTTTCAAAATAGCACTGGCCAGTGTGTGGAAGAGGGAGCCAGGAGCCAGAGCACTTGGGAGGGGAGGCCAGGCTTGCCACGTTCTTGCTGCATTTGAGGTGATACAGGTAACTCAAGGTAAATAACCGAGAAGGAGAGATAGGAATGCAGAATGCTACTGTTCTAATAAGCATCAGAGGAGACGGTGGGTTTGGGGGTGGAGGGGCTGGTTGGGAGGGGACAATCCAACAATAAATAATGATGGAGTAGAATACCTATGGCTACAGAGTTAAAGACAAGCTGTAGACATTGGTGACCATGCCCACTGGGTGGACTGAGTGGCCAGTGGGTCCTTTAAGAGCTGTTTGTCACTTGCTGCTTTTTTGATTGTATTAATAACAGTCAGCAAAGCCTGGGGTATTTCCTTTCTGCCCCAGCTGCCTAGACACGTGCTGTAAGATGTCACTGTGCTGAGCCTGGGTTTCTCTTTATCATTTACTTATGTCCCCCACCCCAGACACAAAACATTTACCCCAAAGATTAGACTGGTCTCACAGATGCTCTGGATGATATTAATAAATGATGTCATTACCCAATGACACCTGAGAAAGCACCGAGCTAACGCAAATGAGACTCATCTACAACCACGGATGATACCAAGTATCAAATTTACTTCTGAATCAAAGTTTACCAGACACAGCAAGACACTGCCAACCAGTGTTCCCGCAGAAAGGTCACGACTGTCAACACAATCCCCAAATGTCAGTTTTCTCCTGCGTCAGGATTCTTGTGGTTCAGGTTTCTCATGTGAGGTTTAAGAACGGCCTGATATGCATCACGTGAACAGTGGAGCCAGTTCAGCTGTGGAGCGTCTCCTTTTCATCCTTTCACCTTTTCCTGCCTTACCTGTGATGACACCTGACATAGCACAGAGATTATGCAAATGAGATTCAATAGGAATCACTGGTCAGACCTAGGACCAAGTTTATTTTTGATTTGAACTTTATAAGCAATAGTAAGACACTATAGTTAGCAAATAAATCACATAGCCAGGTAGCATTTTCTAGAGAGCCATGTCCTATAAATCCATAAATTTAATATTTATTTATAATAAGCAACTGACACAGACTAGGCATGCCCTGCTACAAGTAGCTCACAGAAAAGGACTCTTCTTTATCTTTCTGCTGGTAAATACTGTTTGTGTGTTTTTCCAGGAAGTCTTGTTTCCTAGTGAGTTTGAGTCTGCAAGGGAAATGGCTTGATTCACCTCTTTCTTTTCCAGGCGTCCCAGGTAAAGGCCCCAAATAGGTGTCAGGCCCACTGCTAAGCTTTTCCTTTCCAGCACTGATAATTTTTTTAAAATGGTCCCATGCCCACTGTCATCTTGACATCATAAGAAACCTCTGGAGCAGTCAGGGCAAGATTCTTCTTCCCTGAGTAGAGAAAAGGAAATTCACACTCAAAAAAATTAAGCGAGGACTCCAGAACCTTAACGCAGGTTGGGGATAGAGCAACTTGAGAAATTCAGCTCCTGCTTTCTGGACTCCATGCTATACTTTTCCTTGTAGATCATGATTCTTCCTTAAGAACAAGATGTGAGTCACCCTTAGAACATTATATATATATATAAAACATTATATATATATTTAATATATATATTTTATATATAAATATATATAAAACATTATATATATTTAATATATATATTTTATATATAAAATATATATGTTTTATATATAAAATATATATATAATGCTTAAAACATTATAATAAATACTTATAATAAATACTTAAAACATTATATATATAAACATTATATATATATATAAAAAACATATATATAATTGCAGGAGGACTATTTTAAACAATCACCATTGTATCATGTACTATATGCTCTTGGAACTACTGAGAGCAATAAATCCCAGAGCTCTGAGCTGTGTGGATGATGGGGGAGCTGACAGATGTTTTTCCAGCCATCGCTTCCAAGGAGAAGGGGGAAGCCCCTGAGGTCATAATAATAATGATCTATTCCCTTATGCAAACATGATATTTCATCATTTAGCACATGTAGCATGCTCTTGCCGTGTTCATCTTTGAATCTCTGGTGCCTGGCATAAAGTACCCTGCATGTAGTAGGTGCACGTTAAATACTTTTGTTGGACTAAACCATCTATATTTGGAAAGTCACCGCAAACTTTTGCAATGTGCAGTTCAGAAATTATCTTTATCTTGAAAATGGGGGAAGCAATGCTTAAGAAAATTAAATGGCATTTCCATGGTTCACAGCTACTAAGTATCTGAATTAGGGGTTATACCCAGATCTCCATAAAGTCAAAGAAGGTTCTCCTTCCCTCCCTCTGAGCCATGACTTCTTGTCTCTTTTTACAGTGCCAAAGTCAGCATCGCTATTCAATAATCTCTTCATTGGTTATGTAACATTTTGCCTGCAATAATCCCCAGCTTAATTCTTGTTATTCAGGATGCAGATGCTGAAAGAGTTCTGCAGTCAGTAAGGATGCAAAATGAGGAATGAAAACTGGGCACTCAGTGCGAAGGTCCCTGGCCACCAAATACCCACATGCCTTGAACAAGACCCTTAACCTAACAAACCTCCTTTCCCTCAACTATAAAAGACCCAAGTAGAAGAATTTGTTACCATGTCTCCTTTGATTTCTAAAAGTCTCAGATGACTCTCCTGTTGCTATTTTGTTCCCTAGATTTTGCATCTATTTAGGTGGGTCTCCAAACACTGGAATTATATTTTCTCTGCTCATGGTGAGGCAATTTAATTTTACCACCTGTAAGATCCCCCAGGCAAAACACATCCAAGGTTATCCTCTTCTAACACCTTTTGAATTAATCCAGAGATAAACCTCATCTTAACTCAGGGTCGAATCACTTTTGTGCCTTTTAGACTTGTCTCCTTCCAACCCAGAAATTGTGGAGAAGCAGAAGACACACAGACTACAACTTTTACTTCGGGACAAGCCAGAATAACCCAGAGCTCCTGTTGACGAAAGAAAACTAGTTTGAAGTTTACCAAAGAGATCGAATAGATATCAAAGCATCATCAAGGAAAGAGGATATAGAAGGACAGGCATGTGAAATGGGGAAAGAGAAAGGAGAAAGCAGGAAACAGGAAAGAGAGAAAAGAAAGAGAAGTGGGTTGAATTTGCAAAGCGCTAGCCGATGCTGGGCACTCACCCACGTTGTTATGTTAGATTGTCACCACCCTGTGAAAAGGGCTGTGTTACGTTTGGCAGTTGAGGAAAATGAGGCTGGGCACGGGGACCAGGTTGCAGCTCACATCACTCCTGGGAGAGTCAAATGACATCCAGACATCCAGAAAGTGACAAGAGGAAGTTAAGGCAGCAGTGAGGACAGGACACTGTGAGATAAAGAGGGCTTCCTGCAGTGAAAAGAAAAAAAAAAATTTCCATACTCTTCCCAACTAAATCAGAGATGTCTGTTGGCCAAACACAGCCAACTGCTGATCTCTGGTAAGTGAAAGCAGGCATAGCGAGGAACCACCCTGCAAGCGTGTGCACCGGCCACATTGTGCTGCGTTTTTCATCAGCAGAAGCCAGTATCAATTTTGTCAAGGTTTATTTTATTTCTGCTCCTGTTCCTGGCAGCCCAGCAAACTCAGCATTTCCACATTCTGCAAGTGCTCCATCATGAACTTGCCCAGACGTTCAGTTAAGTGATGGGACAGGTGTGAGCACAGGTATTATTTTTCTAGGACCTTTCAAAACTGGATTATGCATGGCTGGGATAAGAAATTCAGAAAACTTTTAGGGATTTTTGCCCTGTCTACGTACTTCAATCTTTTGGGACACAGGGGGTGGCTCTCCCAGGAGTGCCTTTGCTTAAGGTTATAACTGTCCTTCGTAGCTAACACGACTGTACACCCCTGGAAAGGAAGACGACACAGCCCTAGCCCAGATCTTTACCCAGAAAAACTGCAACCAACCCACAACCTCTCCACATCTTTATTAGCCAAAAGCACTGGAGTTCAGTGACAGGTCCTCTGCTGGTTTAATTTTTCAAAAATGCATGTGACTGAGCAATGTGTATTTACAGGAAAGATTTTCTTAGCTAAAAGCCAAACAAGAGCCACTTTCAGATAATTCAAGTGACAAAAACAAACAAAACCCTGCATAAGATATTCTGCAAGGATCAAGAAATCAAATTCTATCATAAAATTCTAGTCACCCAAGAGTACTGGAGTTCTTCCCTCCCAAAATTTAACCACATTAGGGACTATCTACCTAGAAGCATCATTTATGAATCATTAACTCATGAGTGCATTTATTCTGATCTCTTATAATCATCAGCAAGTCAGAGTAGAGGGAAGAGTCCCTTGGGCATCCTTTGGGGTACTTTTGGTATTCTTTGTCTCAACTGCACAGCTCATACTCAAGAGCATCAGTTTTAACACCTAGAAGACAAGGCCAACTAGGCATGCACAAAGAATGAATTTGAGTAGCCCTGAAAGCAGCAGAACCCAACCTAGTTGAGCAATTCCTATCTAAACACTAACTCTTTGTCTGCAAGTCTAAAAGTTCCAGAGCCTCACCAGGATATAAAAATTCATAGTCATGGGCTCCATATTTTATGCAGTCATCACTGGAAAAGTTGTGAAAGGCACAGTTCTTATGAGAATATGGAGCTTTTATAATACAGGTCTTGCCTTCATCTCTTCCTACAGGCACAGAACAAGAACTGGTTAGTGGGCAGGCACTTTGTTAGAGTTCAAGTGTACAAGATAGACATCAATATGCAGGCTATATTTTATGCAATCTCCCGACCATTCCCTCCTACCTGACATAAGCAAAAACTACTTGTAACTATGCTCTTAAATAAAACACAGGTATCATCACTGAATACCTACTATGTGCCAAACTTTACATCAGGTCCTTTGTATACATCATTTCATTAAAAAATCAGAGCAATTCTATGACTTCGGGACAATTTAGAATTCCCATCATGCAGATGAGGAAATGAGGCTTAGAGGTGTTAAGTCATTTGTCTGAAGCTAGAATTTATGAGCCAGGATTTCAGTCTGAATCTTTTGGATTCCAAAGCAATACCTCTCTAGCGCTTCTCATCTATTTTTCCATCACTCTCCTCTCCTCTCCAGTCTTAAGAATCCACAATTTCTCAGGCACCTAACACCAGTGCTGGAACCATATCACAGCTCCCAAAGTTTACCTCCCTCTAGGAGGATAAGCTAGTCCTTCTGCAACAATGACAGGATCATGACAGTGGTTGCCTGACCTCTAGCTTTGGAAGAATATAAACACGAAGCAATGATCCCTCACTATGGTATATCCCACATGCCAGCACCACACTGTCCTGGAAGACACTTTGGGCATAGAAGAAGCTGCAAACACACCTCCAAGAAAGGTGTTCTTTGGGGGTAATTTCAAGGTGGTAGATCCATTGACTATTGGATTTAATTTTTAGAAAAAGCCAAATAGAATGCACCAACTGAGAAATCCTGACAAGTCCATTGCATACTTCCCAAGAGTTGCCACTAAAAGGTTTCAGTGACTTTGGCCAATTCTTGGTCCCATGGGCAAGAAAGTCCTAAAAGTGAAAGCATGAACTTTTCTCCAAGTTTTCCATACATGAACTTCCCCTCTTTGAAAGTGAGAGAAAGAACAAAAATTCTACAGCAAGATAGGACTGGTTGTAAATCCCAACTCAGATGGTTATTCATGTGACCTCAGGCAAGCAACTGACTTCATCTCACTAAATCCTTTAGTTTTCCAATTTGCAAATCAAGGCTAACATCTTCAGTTAGGTTTCCCAGGAGCAAATCCCAAGATGAGAATTTATATTATTAAGGAAGTGCTCCCAGGAGAAACCAGAGGTTGGATGGGGGAGGAGGAGGGGAAACAGAGGAAGCTAAGCACATATGTGATCTCAGGCAAGAGTTCTGCAGAGGGCAGCCCCAGCCTCGTGCTATAGGGGAATTCTGGCCTGGGAATTACAGCTCAGAGCTAGCCTTGTCCAAAGGGGCTGGTGCTTCGTATTTCTGTGTCCATCAAGGGCTGTGGAAAAGGAAGGCAGCTGTAAATTCTGAGGCACTTCCAGCTCTGCAAAGCAAGCTCCACCAGTCCAAGGGAAATACTATGAAAAATAGCTACAGGTGCTTGCTGTTGGAAGCAAGCATGCACACTAAAGCCAAGGTGCACAAAACTGGTGAAAGGGACCCAAAGTGATCTGGGTGGAGGACCAACATTGTCCACTACCAATAATAATACCTCTTTTGTGGGTCTATTATTAGCAATTATATATATTTTATATATATATATAGCAGGCACTTGGTAAACACTATGGTGTTTGCTGTCTTACTAACCTCGCCCATAAAATCTTCCCAAAGATAGTCTTCCCATGCTCACACCTGGAAATCCCACTTACTTTATTTGGGATGCCCATGACTGGATTTGCCAGCCAGGGCAGTGCCCACATGCTGGTTTCACATCATTGGCTTTCTCTAGTTGGTGCTGATGTTTTGCCCAGTCTCATGACCATTATCCTTTGTGAGGGGGAGGGGTCTCCTCTGCCAGAGTCAGAAAGGCCCTACTTCCGGCCAGATGGGTTGTTCCTGAGGGAGGTGGTGGCCGGAGGGGCCAGGCTTGAGTGCTGACTGCTCTCCCAGCGATGCCACTGGGCCCCCAGCAGGAGCCAGCCCTAAATTGTCCTCTCATTAAATAAATCCTTGGCCTTTTTAAGTTTTGCCCATTCATCTTCCTCCCCTAAGGGCAAAGGATTCCTCAGAATGACCCACAGTCCACAAAAGGGTTTCTTTTCCCTTTGTGCCTGAGGTTCTACCCCAGGAGGACTTGTGCAGCCCCTTCCGCCCTAGGGAGCCTCAGATACCCACAGGGACAATGGGGACTGGGCTTTTAGTCAATTAATCTTCCCTAACAATCAGCCTTTCCCAGGTGCCAGCCAGGCAAGCTCCTCTGGGAAGGAGCCTCCCCCTGTGACTAATCCTCTATGGTAAAAGATCATGCTTTGCTCCAAAGCTACCCATTCTATATCTCAGTTGACGCGAGCTGCATCTTCTCACAATGCCAGACGGCCCCCTTGGCCACACTACTCCAGGGCCTCTTTCTCTGGGCTGCCATCATCCCTGAAATTAATCTACGAGAGGCTCCTTTTACAAGAGTGGCAGCAAATATCCGATTCAATTTGCTTTCACCCAAGATTTCCCAGGAGTCATGCCGAATGAGATAATCAATGATGATTATAGGGCTTGGCCTGCCTCACTGAGCCAAAGTGTTAAAAGGAGGGAGAATTTCTGCTTCAGTGCTCACCCAAGCCAGGCACTAATTCAGGCAGATCCATTACTTTTCTTGGCAGCTCTAAACCGTATGTGCTGCAATAATCACGCCTGGTAGGTAGAGGCAATCAGTTCTCTTACCTAAGAAAAGAGAATTCATTTTTGCTTCTCCCACTGCCCCAGAACGACAGCACCAGAAAGGTACAAAGTGTCTGGAGCAAAAATGAGGAGGCTGTTCGAACCAATGATGCTGAAGAGATCTAATTTAGACAGGCTAAACTGTCCTTGTCTCAGCTAGAAAAACTAGTCAATGCCTTTGCTACTAACCCAATCGAAAGAAAGTATTCGATTACTTGTTGCGGCTGTGTTAACCCTGCAGGGACTTGTTTTCTGCTTGGCTAAAGGCTCTGAAAGACCACAATGTCCAGGAAAGGAAACCACGGACAAATGGCTGAGGGGTCAAAGAAACCCTCCAGATTCCCCACACCCCTTCCTGGCTTCACCCTTTCTTTCGTGCCTCTGCTAGTCTTATGCTGGCCATTTGGGGATGGGGTATTCCTGGGCTATGCCCATTTTTACAAAGGCTGCAACTGAAATTATGCGTTAGTACCTATTGCTGTGTAACAAATTACCCCAATACTTTGCAACTGGAAACAACAAACATGCATAATCTCACCGTTCCTATGGGTCGGGAGTGTAGGAGCATCTGAGGTGTGTGGCTATGGCTCAGGGTCCCTCACAGGCTGTAATCAGAGCATCAGCCTGAGACGCAGTCATCTCAGTGATGGCTTGGGGAAGGCCAGTTTCTCAGCTCACTTTCTCACGTGGTGGTGGGCAGGCCTCAGAAGGTCACCTTTGAAGCTCAGTGGTGTGAACCTTTCCACGCGGCTGCCTCGCAACTTGACAGCTGGGTTCTGCCAGAGTAAGCAATAAGCAGCCCGAGAAGAGTGTGAGAGGGTGCCCAAGATGGAAACCACAGTTCTTTAATAACATAAGCTTTAATAATCACATCACTCCTGCCATATTCTATTGGTTAGGAGCAAGTCAATAAGTCCTGCCTACACTTAAGGGGAGAGGATTACAGGAGGGTGCGAATGCTAGGAGGCAGAGCTATTTGGCACTATCCTAGAGATGGCTAGGACAGACAGCAGATCTGCTCTCTTGGAGAGATCATCTGAGCGTAAAAATGGAGGGATCCTGTCCTGTTAGATGCAGAGCTCTTATGTATCTGAGGCAAACACCAGTGGGCGTTCCATTTTTGTAGTGCCAAGAATGTTATATACTACTCCAGGGAAGAGGGAGGGGTATCTGCACAGAATGGGCTGGACGCTCAAGACCAGAGTCAGAGTTGGAAGCACAGCCTGCTTTCCTGAAAACTTCTCCAAGGGCAATGGGCTAAGGATATGCATGCTGGGCTAGGTGCTGCCTAGGTACGTTGTCTAGTGCCCATGGTCATCAGCACATACAGGAACTGCAGGTTGGAACTGCAGAGAGGTCAACAGACAGAGAAGAGACAGAGGACCTGGGTCAGGAAGGCCTCTTCTGGTTGGTGATGTTTTCTATCTTTCTGTGCAAGATGCTTATAGTCATGGCCCAATGAGTCACACCTCCCAGGATCCACGGCCTGTGTGGTTCCCTCCTATACTGACTCTGGGCTTGTCCATGGGACTCGTCTTGGCCAAGTTAACAGGATGTAAGTAGAGGCTTGTTAAAGTGCTTATGAATTGGGGCTTGCCATCTGGGAATGCTGCCCTAAGACCATCATGCCAAAAAGACTCCTGCTGTGAAGAAATTAAGATGAAAGGCCACATGCAGAGAAAGTTCCAGCCACCATAGCTGAGCCTAGCCCCCAGTCAGCCTACCAGCTGAATGCAGATACATGAGCAATCCCAGTTGAGACCAGCAGAGGAATCACCCTGCCAACAGACAGAATGTGAAAATAGTAAATCATTTTTATTTTAATCCATTACTTTGTTTATACTGCGTAGTTAACTGATATAAAAATTTGTACCTGGAAGTGTGTGCTGCTATGAAAAAAGAAAAGAAACATGTAAAACATGTGGCATTGGCTTTGGCACTTGGCAATGGGCAGAAGCTGATAGAGGATTAAGGAAACTATTAGTGGAAGTTAGAAATGTATTAGGGAAACTCCTTTTGAGAGGCTGGAAAAGGGGTGAGACAAGCTCCAGTTCAGGAACAGTTGTGAAAACTTTTGCCTGAAGCAATTTAAAAGATATAAAATGTGCTCATGAACTTGTGGCTCTGGTTAAGGAGATGACAAGGCAGGACGTTGAAGATGGTGATTGACTTTTTCTAGCTGAACAGGATAAAGTACAAGAGAAAGAGATGAATTAAGAAGACACTGTTCAGTTTGTGAGCAGAATTTTTTAAAAATATGGAGGGCCTGGCACATGTTGAGTTTGTAAATAAAGCTGTTTTTCAAAATATTTCTAGTTTTTAAACAGATGAAAAAGATTCTCAAAGGGAAAAAATGACTTCAGAATCACAATCAAATCAAGACTATAGTTATAAGACCCTCTGAAAAATTAAGGTGGTCTCTAACAGACCTTCTCAGTCAAGCAGAAAGGCTACACTTGGACCTTGTCCTATAGTACCCTGAAAGTCCATCCCAGTAGAGAGAAACATATTTCAAATATAACTGTGGATGTGGTTTTTGTTTAATGGAGTACAAAGTAATACACAGAAAACCCAAAACATTTTCAAAGGACTTGTGGCAGCTTGAACTAAAGGAAACAGAAATTGTTTAAAACAAATAGAGGATGTTGGCCCCCAAAACCTACAGGTGAGAAGCAGCCTGAGAAAGGTCCAAACACAGACTCTCTCTCATGGAAAGAAAAAGGAATTCGAAGAGTAGAACCGAGAGCCCAGAAGGTGAATTTAAGAACCAAAGAAAATAACTGATGAGGGAACTATTTCCTGGGAGCAAAGCCAGGCCTGATCAAAAAATATTCCTTGCTTTGTGGATAGAAAGCTCTGAAGGCATGTGCCTTGCTAGATTTCAGAACTCCTACGTTCTTCCCATTCTTGCCTTTTTGAATGGGAGTGGGTTTTGCATCATCAGGTTCCTGTCCCTTGAATGTTGTGTGCTTTAAGTTCGCAGGTTTCTGGACCAAGAAGAGCTGCTGCATTGGAGAGGTTTTATGTGTATCTAGACTAGATGCACATCACAAGCTCCAGGATCTTGAGCCTATAACTGGATGAGACATTGGAAGGTCTTGGGACAGGGGTGGGGGGGGGGATATTTTGCAGCTGATACAGCTGATATTAACAACTGTGGTGACAAGGAAAACTGTGGCAGGTTAAATATGGCTGCAGAATCTCTGTAGCTTCCCCCCTCCGGAGGTTTAGTCTATTCTGATCTTTGCTTCTGGGCTGGGCTTGTGACTTACCTTGCCCAGTAGAAAACAGTGGAAGTGAAATTATATGCATCCAAGGGTCTAGTCCTCCAGGGGTCTTGCGGCTTCCTCTGTCGTCCTCTTGGAGGCTGCTGTGACGTCTCTGTAAGGAAGCTGCTCTACTGGGAGATAAGAATCCACATGAAGGAGCAAGAGAGAGTCCTAGCTAAAAGCACCAACTGCCAGACAATGAGGAAGGCCATCCTGGGCCTTCCTGCCTCACTGACTCTCCAGCTGGATGTAGTCCCACAAGTGGCCCCAACAAAACTGGTAGAAGATCAACCCAGCCAACTCAAAGAACTATGAGAAGTGATCAATTGTTGTTGCTTCAGGCTTAAATGTAGAGGTGACTTGTTACACAGAAAGAGTTAACCAGTACACTCTCACTGCCACCAGAACTGCCAGACCTACCCAGGCAAGCAACAATGAAATTTAAAAAAATCTCGTGGTCCCAGAGGCCCCCAAGCCAGAAAGCAGCGCCTGCCCAATGCCTGCTCTCTCTCTTTCAGTTATGTCATGGAAATAATTAACAAACATCTATCTTGTGGTTCTTTTATTCTCCAGAAGCAACTGAGCTCAGCCAAAGCAGCTGAATTCCACCACAGATAATTCTTTGACTTAAAATAGATTATCCTAAGAAATCACAAACCAAAGGCCCTTTTCCAAACCAGGACTTCCTGAGAGTCCAAGGGAAGTTGGAATTATGCAATTCCAGGGGACGGTGCTCAGTACAATAGCTGTAGTGCCATACGATCACCTGCCTGGGTTGCTTTCAAAGGAAATTGCTTTCCATTTCACCAGCAGGTGAGTGGACTGAATCACTTTGGGGCTCAAATGTCCTGGGAGGCCATCAGGCCATCCTTCTGCCATCCTGAAGGAAGTGTTATCTGAATAACGTGGGTATCACAAATAAACCCTTATTCATTTTTTCCCTGGGACCAAACTGTCCCCTGCATCAGTATGCAGAGTGAAAATTCACTGAGACGTGAGGGACAGCTCTGTCACCCTGCTGTGTTGCCTGGTAAAATTCCACTAGCCTGTCGAGAGCCAGCCCCAGCGTCCACTGCTCTGGGCAAACATCACTTGCTTTAGTTCCACTCCCCCATGTGGCAGAACAATAGCTCCACGGACTGCATCCTTACCCTGTCGTGTATCATGACTAACTGCGCTAGGGATGTCTATGCCTCTATCCCACCTACTCGGGCTCACTTTAAGAGGAAGGATTTTACCATAATCATCCCGATACACCTAGTCTGCCCCTGACACGTGGAAGACATTGGGCGAATAGCTGCTGAATTCATTCATTCAGCAAATATTTTAATGAACTCCTACCTTGCCAGTACTTGTTTTGATATCACAGCAGGGAACAAAACACACAAACCCCTGCCTTTGGAGACTGTAATTTGCAGTCAGTGGAGACCAACAATAAACAGAAAATAAGAAGTAAACTATAGAGTATATAAGAAGGTCAAATATGTTATGCAAAGAACTAAAACAGGAAAATGGAAAGAGGTACAACAGTTAACAGAAGCTCACATTTAAGCAAAGACTTGACGGCAGAGAGGGATTTAACCAACTTTATTTGGGGAAAAGAGTGGTCTAGTCATAAAAAACAGTTAGTGCAAAGATCCTGGGGTAGAGGCATACCTGGTTTATTTGAAGAACAGCAAGGAAGCCAGTCTATAGTCATGTGAACAAAGGAGCACCTTTTAGAAGAAACAACAGAACAGGTAATGGGGGTGGGTGTTGTTGGTGTAGAGATTTGCAGGACAGAGCAAGGATTTAAGCTTTTACTGAGTGAGATGAAAACTACTGCAGGATTTTTAAGAATGACATGACCTGACATAGGCTTTCGAAGGGTCCATTTGACTAGTCCTAGTCGATTCAGTGAAAAGGGGCCTGTAGGAAGGTCCGAGGGGAAGCAGTTAGGAGGCAATGACGACAGATGTCAGAGATGACGGTGGCTTGGACCAGCGTTGCAATGGAGGAGTCAGACTCCGGATAGATTGAGAACAAAATTTTCTAGCATATTAGGTATGACGTGAAGGAGGAGAAGTTGTGAGGAGTCAAGGTTAACACCGAGATTTCCGGTCTGTGCAGCTGAGAGAGAGAACTTGCCACTGGCTGAGGGAGGAGGACAGTGGGTGCACAAGGTTTGGGGAGAGATGCCCAAGCCACGTTTGGATATGCTGAGTTTGATATTTCCGTGAGCAGAGATATTGAGGAGACGGTGGAATATGTCTGGAATCCAAGGAGGAAGTGCGGGCTAGAGACATAAATTTGCAGAAACCAATAAACTCGAGACCTTATTTTACTCTTTGGATTTTATCTCCTCAACAGTAAATTGAGGTGGCGGGAGAGGATATTAGGTGAGATATTAGAATAAATGATTATCTACAATTCTTCCCTGTGCTAACAACAGACATTTATCTAAAAGATAATTCAGCAGCCCACGCTGCGCACCTCTTTTGGCACTGTGCCTTTGCTGGCCTCTGTGCTTCTGATTCCGTTTTTCAGGCTTCTGCGAGACATCACTCCAATAACGAGCCCCAATGCGAAGGCAGAGCCAGCTGGCAGCTCTTGGGGACGCCAGGCTCTGGCTAAAGAGAGGACACAGCAGGCAAAGGGAGGTACAATTGTTCTATCACCAGACAGCAGACCCAGAGACAGCGGTGGCTGCAGAGGACAGGCGTGAGGCTGCCACCTTGCAAATGAAGCCAGTGCTGCCCAGCAGAGGCACAAATGACTTTATCCTTTCCAGCACTGAGCAGGAGGCTCTTAGCAGGATTGCCTTAGAAGTAGGATAAATATATGTCCTGCTTTGCCCAGGGCATCTGTATTGGTGCCTGTTATTCCAGTGTAATTATTCAACAGTATCTCCTTTTGCTCTCAAAATCATCCCGGTTTGAATAATAAATTACATGGTCACCTATCTTATAAGCTTGTCTCTTAACATCGTTCCCCCACGCCCCCGCCCTGAAAAAGCCCCAGCATTGTCTTTCCCTGATGATCCAGAACTTTCTAACTTTCGAACAGCTATGAATTAATTCAATGTCCATGGGCCAACCCTAGAAGCACAGCAAAAGTTCCACATTTTCTTCTCCTTGCTGCCCCCACTGGAGAGGGAGGGAGAAGGACCCCAGCAAAGACTTCTGCATGTGACTCTCCTTAAGAATCACTGTGGCTCATGCCTGTAATCCTAGCACTCTGGGAGGCCGAGGTGGGCAGATCCTTTGAGCTCAGGAGTTCAAGACCACCCTGAGCAAGAGCGAGACCCCGTCTCTACTAAAAATAGAAACAAATTAATTGGCCAACTAAAAATATATAGAAAAAATTAGCCAGGCATGGTGGCACATGCTTGTAGTCCCAGCTACTCGGGAGGCTGAGGCAGGAGGATTGATGGAGCCCAGGAGCTTAAGGTTACTGTGAGCTAGGCTAATGCCACGGCACTCTAGCCTGGGCAACAGAGTGAGACTCTCTCAAAAAAAAAAGAATCACTGCGGTCAATGCAGTTTTCTAGGCTCCTAGACCTCTCTTCTTTGAATTCAACCCTCCTAAGAGCACGGTAGCTGATGGTGTAAACGTCTTAGGTCACCTCACAGTGGGGATCTAGAACCACACTCCCTGGTTCTACAACAATTCATGCCATTGTTCATTAACAACCTTTCTTTCCACTCATATAACAAATACTTACCAGATGCTTCCCATGTGCAAGATACAGAAAAGAGTCATACACTAATCCTACCCTCAGGTCTAGCACAAAACATAAACATACGTATGCATTCCCATGACTTGATGCAGAAAGTAAAAACACACACAAAAAAAGGTCTCACTGATCAGAAAGCAATCTGATGATATAAAATCTTCCTCTCCTTCAAACCAACATTTTGTGCATTGATTATTCACTCCACAAACATTTGTCCAGCGCCACTGATCGAGTGCCAGCCACTTGACATACTTTATCTTATTTAATCTTTACAGCCACACTCTGAGGTCGATATTACTATATCAGCTTGGTAGATGGGAAGCCTGGGGCTCAGGGAAGTTAGATGCCTTGCTGAAGTTCATGTGGTTGCAGAACCAGGACTGGAACCAAGGTCTGTAGGCATGCTCTTTCCAGATGCTATCTCCACGCAAGGCGCTGCTGAAGCCTTCTGCCCTAACTCTGCTAAATGTGAGAGTTGGCTCCACAGAACACAGCTGCTACCTTGTGGAAGGACCCTCACCCACTTTTTCTTGGAGTGAAAGCAGAGCTGGGATTAGGGGTGGGTGGGTGGGGCACTGGTCTCAGGTGTGTAAGACTTAAGGGGGCACTAGAAACCTCAATCATCATGATCATTAATATTTTAATGCAACATTTTTAAAGAAATCCAATTGCAAGTTTGTACCCTCTGACCAACATCTCCCAGTTTCCCTCATCTCTCAACAAACTTTCAGTTTACAAGAGGAATGAGTTCAGGAGACCTAAAGCGCAGTGTGTGGCTGCAATCATCAATAACGTATTACGTTCCTGAAACTTGCCAAGAGAGTAGATCTTAACTATTCTCGCCACATACATGCACAAAGGTAACTGGGAGATGATGGATACGTTAATTGTCCTTGATTGTGGTAATCATTTCACTGTGCATCTGTACATCAAAACATCACATTATGTACCTTGAATATATACATCTTTTATTTGTCAATTATCATTCAATAAAGCTGAAAATAAAATTTTTAGAATTGGCAAAGTACAGCCCTTGGACCAGCTGCCTGTGTTTCTAAATAAGGCTTTGTTACATTTCATGCATCAAGACAGGTCATATCTCACCGGGCCGGGTACTTGGTTTCATTTGCAGAAAAGAAATTTTCTTTGCCTTTCTCGCTTGGAGGATGTGCTTGTCTGTAAATAAAGGCCACATGCAAACGAAGGGCCTGGACAGTCACGAAGAGTGACACCAGGAGGCAGACTGCTCTCCAATTCCTCCCTGGAGCCAGAGCCACCGAGGCTGATGTGATTTTCAAACGTCAACAGGAGACGAGCAGCCAGGGCACCGGGAACCCAGGCAGAGGAGAGAGGAGGCTGAAGGACAGCACACGATGGCTCACACCCTGATTCCCCGGAGGGATGAACTCGGTGTGAACACGGAGGGCCTCAGTGCCATCCCCCCACGCACAACTGTGATGTGAGCTGTCACTGTGTTCTTGCCCCACACACCCTCAGCGACCTGGGCCCCACCATCACAGGCGGTGACTCCAGCTCAGTGCGGAGCCGCTATTAATGGGAAAGGAGAGAGCTGGGGCCCCCAACAGCCATTTTTAGCTGTGGACATTATTGCTCAATTTTGAGCTGCACCCGGGGACTCATAAGAGGAAGACATAATGCTTGTTTGTGGAACTTTTATAGCTAATTGACATTTTTTCAGTGCTCCCCCGACAGCTGTAGTTACTCCTGATTGGAAGCGTCACGAAAAGCATCAAGTTGGACACTGTCTCCAGATGGGGCCATATTTCTGATGTACCACCGAAAATAAAAAATAAATAAAAAACCGTCAAAATAAACACACTCAAAAGTGATAAAGAGGAACTGAAGTGATTGGCAAAAGCGGTTCTTTTTGTGCAGAAATAATGGATGCTATTTTCATACTAATTGAGGATGTTTTACTCTCTGTAGCTGTCAGACATCCTCCTTTCGTGGGAACATTTTCCTCCCTCCTACGTATGTTCTCTGCTCTACTGAGAAAGGGGAACATGGAAGCAAATTTCTCCTGTCCTAGTCTACGAGTCTCTTCCCAATTATAGGTTCCGGGAGTCTGTCCTTGGTGCTAACAGTAGAAGCCTGCTGTCCTGGTTGTTCCAAGTCAAGTTCACAAGACAAACAGGATTAGACTCAAGCTGAGAAATTAACTAATGCTAAGAATTCCACTTCATCTCTGGACATATTTGGGTACAGATTACCCAGGAAGATTAATAACTAGGATGGTCCAAGATATACCAGTTGAAGAGGGAAATCACTTGTCATAAATGCTAGTTGGGTTTGTAGAGATTATACTGAGTGTATTATATAATATGGATCCATTTCCTGCTGGCTTCATTCTATTTTTCTTGACTCCAAAAAGCCACTGCTGCATGTAGAATGAGCTCATTCGAGAACATTATTTTCAGGACAGAACATTGCAGATGGCAGGCCACGCTATGCCAACCAATTTTTCTGGTTACATGGATGAATATCGTATCTCACCTACACAGAGGTCTCCTAGCCCATATATTTCCTGATTGAAAACATAACTCATGGCAAGTATAAAAATCATAATCATACTTGAACGGCCACATTTTACAACCACTGTCTCCCTACCAAAAACTGATGTACTAAAGGCATAGGAAAGTCTGTCAGGAATGTTCTCAAAACCTATGTTGACTTACTTTATACATAATTTGAAAGAAATGCAGAGATCAGATTGCTAAGCCAAAGCAGTAATTAAGAAAAAGGGGAGGGGTTTCTGGAAGCAAGCACAGTGACGGCAGAGAGATGGTAGAGAACAACAGCAGGGCAGCAATGGAAAATATTTTAAATTCAAAATAATTAGATATGAGTATTCCATGAGCCCTATACACCAAGTCAACCTAGCACAGATGCCAGAGCCTGTGGGCATCTGTAACATGCCAGCCAGTGTAGGGCATGTCCCTGAGCCAACTAGGAAGTTGTGTGCTGGAGCTCTGTGTAAGAAGCAGGAAAGAATACATTTTAGAAAAAATTAGAACCCAAAATGTTCATTATTTTCGTTATTATTATTAGTTTAGGGCAATGAAAGGATAAACCCTTTGTATCAGGCTTTAACCCCTCCCCCCCCCACACACATATAGTTTTGTTACTTTTCCACAATTGCCTCTCTTTGTTCAACCTAATATAAATGCATTTAGGCTTTGTACTTTGGGTTTTCATTTTCTTATGAGGGCTTGCATGTCATGGAAAATTTATATAAATTTGTATGCTTTTCTCCTGTTAAAATGTCTCTATGTCAATTTTATTCTCAGGCCTGGCTGAAAACCCTACAAGAAAAAAAGTAAAACTTTGCTCCCCATAGCATAAAGATCTTCCTTATTATTTCTTAAGGCTCTTGGTATTCTATTCATGGATGTGCCATAATTTTTTTAACCAGCCCCTCAATGATAAACATCTTGGTTATATAAAAATATTTTACTATTATGGCAACTGCAATAAATAAGCTTGATTTTGCATAAATTTGTACATGTAAAAATCTCTATGAGATAAATTCCTTTGAATGAAATAGCTGGCTAAAATGGTAAGTGCATTTGCAATTTTGATAGATATCGTCAAATCACTCTTCATCTAGCTTGTACTAATTTAAACTCCCTGCAGCAGTATATAGGGGTGCCTATTTCCTCACACTTTTGCCAACAGAGTGTATTAATATATGGTTTACCTTTTCCAGGATAATAAGTGAGAAACATCTCTCAGTAAAATTTGATTCACATTTCTCTTAGAGAAAATAGCACCTTTTTATATAAGTACCATTTGTGTTTACTTTTTTCTGTGAACCATATATTTATATTTTTTCTATTTATTCATAGGAGATCCTTATATATTAAGAAAATTCTCTCTTTATTTGAAATGTTCATCAGAATGGGCTTTAAGTAGCTTTCAAAATGTATAAAAAGAAAAAGAAGCCCAACTGTAAATATGACCCAAGAGGAATGGAAACATACAAAAGAGACAGAAAGAATTAGGAGGGATTAGGATAAGTACACTAAAAGGGAAGAAAGACAAAGAATTCCTGAAAGTTAAAAATTGGAACGTGGAAGACAGAGATAGCCACATCCTATAGAATAGGAAAAAATGATGTGTGTTGGTTAAGATAGGCTACACAGCTGTAACAAATGTATCCAAAAATGCAACAAATCAAACACAGTAGCAATTTATATTTTGCCCAGTAACTGAGGGCAGGTGGCTCTCCTGGATGTGGAGATTCAAGGACAATATACATCCCCTAGTGTCTCATTGTGGTCTGTATCCACTTGTGGAAAGAAACGAAAATATGGAACAGGTACACCCATTTCTTAAAAGCATTGGCCTTGGCCAGGTGTGGTGGCTCACACCTGTAATCCCAGCCCTTTGGGAAGCCGAGGTGGGAGGATCCCTTGAGGCCAGAAGTTCAAGTCCAGCCTGAGCAACATAGTGAGATAATGTCTCTACAAAGAACTTTAAAAAAATAGCTGGGGGTGGTGGTGGGCACTTGTAGTTTTAGTTACTTGAGAGGCTGAGTACAGAAGGATCTCTTGAGCCCAGGAGTTCGAGGCTGCAGTGAGCTATGATCACACCACTACACTCCAGCCTGGGAGACAGAGTGAGAACCTGTCTCTAAAGTGGGTAGCCACTTGCCATCAACAACTCTTGTTACCATGGAAGCGGGGAACAATTGTTAAGGACATCTAGCCATCTCCAACACAACTGGCAAGAGACACAAAGGAATAGATTGGGCACCCAAGACTTAGAGAAATGGGGACAAAAGGCACTTGTACTAAGCAGAAGCCCTCACCTGGCTTAACATCCCAAGATCTAAGTGGTCACAGGCTTATGGACCGCCCTGCTGCTGGGAGTAAGGGCAGAGCTGTCTGTTCTGCTCCCTATTTCCTCCTCCATGTCTAGAACACTGTTCCACAGCAGGTGCTCAACAAACACCTACTGAAGAAGCAGTTTTACACCAGAGAAGAACAGAAGCTGAGACAGGAGGGTGGGGACGTGCACTGCCTTGTCCAAGAGCTGCCTTTGCAGGGAGCCAGGAAGGCAGCTCCCGGAAGCTCAAGCCCCACCTTGCTTTTCCAAGCCCCAACTTGGTCTTGGCTCTGGGATTTTCTCGTTTGACTTTAGGGACTTCTCAGCATCTGAGCTCAGGCTCCGTATTTCCAAAGAAGCTCAAAGGACTTTGTTACCAGCTCTCAGACTCCGAAGGAATTCTCTCTAAAAGTTTTCACTTTTAGTATAATACAAGCAAGAAATAAAGAAGTAACTTTTATTATTTTTGATTACTCTCCATGCCTCCAGCGACTCCTCCCAAATTCCTGTTCCTCCTCTGATCCCTAACCCTCAAAAAAAAATGTAAAAGGCTCAAACAGAACATGAGCTTGGAGAACTGGCCTTCCTATTCCGGCTCCCTCATACACTGGTCCCATCACACAGCATGATAAACTGAGGTGAATTTATGAGCAGCAATCAGATTCAATCCAATCTAGTCATAAATATTTCAGCCTGGGGACCTACAATGGTAAACTCAGGCTCACAACATTTATAACAAATCTCCCGGCTGCTGGCACAGTCCCCAGCGTGACCGTCTGTACTAGTACAACGGCCACCAACAGAGGGAGCCTCTGTCTCATCGGGAGACCTACTTCTGAATTTTTAATGTTTAAATTTGAAGTGGTATGTTTTATACAGAGGAAGTCATCAAAGCTGTATGAAGCAAAACAAAACAAGCCGAGGCATAGCTTGTTATAGCAGAGTTGACACAGTGCTAATGATGTCAGGGTTTCTTTGGGAGAAGGAACCAATAGAGATATACTCATGGCTCCTGCCTTAGCTCTGCTCTCTGGATTTGGGGCTCAGGGATCACTGAGCATTGCTGCGGACCAGGGAGAGGCCAACAGAAAGTGGGAGCAGAGCAGGGGACATTTCAAAGCATGTGTTGTGTCTCGAACTCTGCGGGGTTTCTGGTGTGTATAATATTTAACCGTCAAAAAAAAAAGAAAAAAGAAAAAAAGAAAAAGAAAAAACCCAGAAGGCCCCCTCGCATTCTGTAGGCCAGGCAGTGAATGTACCTGGGTTTGAACAGCACTATGAAATATGGATGCAAAATCGGCTCCACAATCCTTTCTTAACATCCCTTCTAGTCAGATGACTTCAGAATGTTTCGGATTTGGAAAATGACATGTGATTCAGTGACCCGAGATTATGTGACACCCTATCAGGGCCTGGTGTCAAACTCCACTATCATTTTATAGGAATATTTCTGCAGCAAAACATAGGAAAATCTCACTGTGAGGGATAAAGGAAAATTATAAGAAACCTACATCACTCTGGTCAGGTTTTTCCACCTAATGAGTCTGCATCAATTTAGAAAAAAAAGTTCTGATATCAGAGCATTCTTGACATTGGAATCATCAATGAAAAATTATGGACCTTATTTTTTTCCCCTTCTGAAGTCATTTCCTACCA